>WNWK01039487.1:0-17429 GCA_009830355.1 Cherax destructor
ACACACAGACAGCCGGGGGCCACACACACACACACACTGACAGACACAGACCACACACACACCCCTGACAGACACAGACCACACACACACACACACTGACAGACACAGACCACACACACACCCCTGACAGACACAGACCACACACACACTGACAGACACAGACCACACACACACACTGACAGACACAGACCACACACACACATGGGGGCAGACACCCCCCACCACACACACACACTGACAGACACCCCCCACACACACACACACAGACAGACACAGACCACACACCCCCCGGGGGGCACAGACCACACACACCCCTGACAGACACAGACCACACCCCCTGACAGACACAGACCACACACACACGGGGGCAGACGGGGGCCCACACAAAAAAGACAGACACAGACCACCCCACACACCCCTGACAGACACAGACCACACAAAAAAGACACCCACAGACAGACACCCCCCCGACACACACACCCCCCAACAGACGGGGGCCACACACACACACTGACAGACACAGACCACACACACCCCCGGGGAAGACACCCCCCACACCCCCCTGACAAAAAAGACCACACACCCCTGAAACACAGACCACACACACACACACACTGACAGACACAGACCACACACACCCCTGACAGACACAGCCCAAAAATTTACAAAACTGACAGAACAGACCACACACACCCCCCGGGACAGACACAGACCACACACACACTGACAGACACCCCCCCACACACACACCCCCGACAGACACAGCCCCACACACCCCCCTTTTGGGACAGACACAGACCACACACACCCCTGACAGACACAGACCACACACACACACTGACAGACACAACCACACAAAAAACCTGACAGACACAGACCACACACACACACACACTGACAGACACAGAACACACACACACACTGACAGACACAGACCACACACACCCCTGACAGACACAGACCACACACACACACAGAAAAAGGGGGGGGCCCGGGGCACACACACACACACACACACACACACACACAAATATATATATATATATATATATATATATATATATATATATATATATATAAAAAATATATATATATATATATATATATATATATATATATATATATATATATATATATATATATATATATAAAATCACTGTTTTTTTTTGGGGAATTTCCCCGAACCTCATGAAAGGCACAGTGGCCCCGAGGGGCCCACCCCCGGTCCAATCCCTTTTGGCCCCACAGCTCACGGGGCCGGGTTGATCCAAGGCGGGGGCGCCGGTTTGGACCAGGGGGGGTTAGGGTCGGAAAAAACCTTTTTCCTTGTCATAATTTTGGGGGCTGGGCCCAAAAAAAACGTTTTAATTTTCCTAGCATATATATATATATATATATATATATATATATATATATATATATATATATATATATATATATATATATATATATATATATATATATTCATTGAAAAAAATACGCATTTACCCTTTTATCTGGAAGAGTATTTTTTTTGGGGATTATTAAGCCCCCCCAACCCTTTTTTTTAGGACGAACTGGGAAACTAATATGAATTCAGGGGGTTTTTTTTTTCCTGTATTTATTGATGTGATGAGTTTTTTTTAAAATTATTTTTAGAAATATATAAGGCCGGTTTGTCTAGTCCAAAAGGAGACCATCACCAACATTACAGGCGGCAAGATGAAGCTGGGGGGTTTTTGGGGGAAAAATTTTTTGTTTGGTCAGTTGTAGTAGTTTTTTCTTTACTTTGCTTTGTTGATAAAAAAAAAGGGGAAAAATTTTTAAAAAGGATTAATGTTTCTGCAGTTAATTTAAATATTATTATTATTATTATTTCAACACGTCGGCCATCTCCGGCAGGGTCAGGGTAAAAAAAAAAAAAAAAAAAAAAAAAAAAAAAAAAAAAAAAAAAAAAACACTTTCACCATCATTCACACATAATCACTCTTTACAGAGGTGCCTAGATATGACAGTTTAGATGTCAGTTAAAACCCCCCCAAAACCCCCCAAACTACTCCTTTAATTAAAGAGCAAAAAAGTACTTATCATCTCCGGGGCTCAAGTCAGGCAACCGGTTTCCTTGAAAAATCCACTCCCAAAATCTGGAAAAATTTATTTCCCCCCCCAATGTGAAAATTCCAATTTTTTTTTTCCTAACTCGTTTCAGATTCAGATTTATATTTATTTTTAAAAATTTTAAAAGTGTTTTTTTAATATTATGAGACAATAATTACAAAGATGGTCACTAGCACCTAGCCTGCCCCAAGTTTTTCATTTAGGGCAGACTAAAAATAGTTTTTAAACCCTTAAAAATTTCAAATGATTAATTTGATTTGCAATAGTGAGGTTTTTTCAGAATATTTAGATTATGAAAATTTTTTAAAATTAGAAAAGGGGAAATTTTTTCCCTTTTGCATGTTACATAGTTTCTTTTAAAAAATCCTATTTTGGGGGTATCTCAGGCAAACTATAGACTAGTTTGTGATTTTATGTTTACTGTCCTTTGGGTCAGTGGCTGTAAAACCCCTTTTTTAGCGTTTTTATTTGATTATAATAAAAATTTTTTTGGGCAGTGTAGGTGTAGATGAGGAGGATGTGTGTGTGTGTGTGTGGGGGGTGTGTGCATGAATAAGTGGTTTTCATGTGTTTATTGATGGTGGGGTGTTAGTGAGATAAGATTTTTTTGATGATAGTGTTGAAAATGATGACTGATTCTGCATTTTTTGGGGTTTTTGGGGGTTTTTAGTTCCAGATTTTAGGCCCTTTAATGTACATTGAACGTTTGTATAGATTTAACCGGACAGGTTCCCCAAAAGAGATTTTTGTGTCGGGGATTGTCCCCATGGGTCCCTGTCACAACTATCAAAAAGGTTTTATTTCCCCGGGTTAATATTAAAAATTTTTGGTTCTGTACATGTAGGTTGCACAGTAGAAGTGGGGGTGTTCTGGACAGTGAGTTTAGGTTTTTTAAGAGGGGGGGGGGTTTTTGGTTTGGATTGCATGATAATTCTTACTGCGATTTTTTTTTTTATTATTATTTTTTTAAAAGGGTCGTTGTTTTTGGGTTTTTCCCCAAACACATATGGCATAGGTGAGGAAAAGGGGTAGATGAGTGAATAGTATAGTGTGAGTAGGACTGATTGCGGTAAAAGAACGTATCTTAAGAGAGGACCCCCCCCGTTTTGGATACTTTTTTTTTTAAGTGTTGGGGAAAAAGGTTTTTTTAAATTCAGGTTGCTATCAAGGTGTAGGCACAGGAATTTGCCTCATTGGTTTAGGGAATAAGAGTGGTCAATTATTAAAAATTTAGTTGTGCAACACCTGTTCTGTTACCAAACATAATGTAAAAAGGTTTTTTCAGTTTTAAAAGTGTAAGTTTATTGGAAAATCACCCCGGTTGATATTTTTAGTAGCTTTTTTTATTAACAATGGAATGAGTGAGGCAAGATTTTTTTTGGGGATGACATTAAGTCGTGTCGTCAGCAAAGAGAATTCGTTTTGGGGGTTTTTGTGAACTTTAAAAATTTTTATTGATAAAAGGAAGAGCGGGGGGGCCAAGGACACTTCCTTGGTACTCCAGTATCGTGGTCGTGTAGATGAGGTTGTGTTTTTTAAAGGTGACTTTTTTAAACCCTTTTTTTGTAAATGGGGTTTGGGAAAAATATAAGCGCCCCCCTTTTTACCATAATGGTCAATTTTTTGGGGGTAGGATCCCGGGGGCTACTGTATAAAAAATTTCCCCTTGGTCAATAAAGAATTTTAACGGATATTCCTTATTTTCCAGTGCTGTGTAAAGTAGGTCCCCCCTTTTTCAATTGCATCTTTTTTTGCTTTTGTTTTTTTTTTAAACCCAAAATTTGGGGCAGGGATTCAGTATGCTTTGTACTGTAATAAACGAATATAATTCTTGTGCACGATTTTTAAAGATTTTGGATAACAAGGGAAGTTTGAGATTTTTTGTAGTTATTTACATCTGGGGGGCACCCCCTTTTTAGTTTGGGGAAACCCCCTTTTTGTCTTAGGGGGTCGGGAAATTGCTAGTTTCTAGTGATTTGTTAAAAATGGAAATAGCAGACAAAAAGGGCATAAACCGCTCCTTGAAAAAATAATGGTGAGACTTGAGACAGATTGCCTTATTTATTCTTAGGTGTCTTTATAATCATGGTGACTTCAGTGGGTTCGGTAGGTGCAAGATGGGGGGAGGGGGGGAAAACCCCCTTTTGGAATCACTTGCTTGGGCATTGGTACCTGGGATTTTTTTTTGGGGGATTTGATCCTATGGTTGAGAAGAAGTCATTTAACTTGTTAACTGTATCAATGGGGGAGTAGTTGTGTTTCATTCGGTTTAGTGGGGAAAATTTTCCCCCTTTTTTTTTTTCAGTTTGTGGGTGCCCAGAATCTGAGAGTTTTTTCCCCGGTTTTTTTTTATCTTTTCTTTTTCCCCGTGAATCTGCTGGAATAGTACAATTTTTTTGGGCCCTTTTTTATTAGTTTGGTGAGAACTGATGCATAGTGTTTAATAGTATTTTTAGGTATTAGGCCCTGTCTATATTGCTTTTCATATTGATTTTTTTTATCAATGGATCTTAGTATGCTGTTAGTTAGCCATGGGCAACCTAGCTGCTTCGTAATCTGTTTCCGTTTTTATGGGACAATGTTTGTTGTATAGGCTAAGTAATTTATTAAGAAATATGTGTGTCCAATCATCGATACCATTGGCATTGGAAAAAATTTTGTACCCCCCAACCAACCCTAGCTCCGGGGAAGTTACTTATTGAGGCCCCTCATGAAGTCTAAAATAAACTTTGTTGTATTCCAGTGGTAGTTTATTAATGTTTGTTAAAAAGGAAGATGGGTTAAAAAGGGCTGTAGTGTTGACTGTAATTATTCCTGATTTAAGGGGGGTAGTATATTGGTCCATATATGGTCAATTTTTGGGGACTTGTCTCCCCCCAGCCTGGTTGGTTTAGTTATATTTGGTATGAGAAGGTGTTCATCATATTGTTGATGGGGAAAAACCCCTTTTTTTGGGGGGGGCATCTTGGGGGGCCCAAAGGGTTTAAAGTTGGGCCCCCCGCTGGGGGCAATAAAAAAACGGAAAAAAAACTGAAAAAATGGAATTTTTCAATTAAAGGGGGGCCCGTGCCAATGTTACCCTGATGATATAAATGACTGAAACCTTTTTGAAATGTCGATTTTTGTGATTCTTGTAAAACCCCCATTTTTCAGAGAGTTAATCTATTTTTTATACCAATAAATCAATTTCTATAATTTTTTTTTTTTTTTTTTTTCCTCTTTTCCACAACTTTATTTAATAAAAATTAATATTTGATAACTGATGCAAGTTATGGACAGGTAGCCCCCAATGGGGTTTTGTTGTGTTCAGGCATATTTGTCAACTAATTAAATGAATTAATATAAAAATTGGGGTCGTTTGAATACGTGCTAAAATGTCCCTCACCTCCTCCCCCCCCCTCCCACATCCTTTACCCCCCCACTTTCCCCCCTCCCTTTAGTGTTTTTGGGGAAATTTTGGGGTTTTCCCCCCCGGGGAAATTTCCCCGGGTTCCCGGGTTTGGGGGGAAAAAATGTCGTTGTCCACCCCCCCTTTCCCTTGAGGTCCTTGAGGGGGGTGGTGGAACCCCGAATCATCGGGGGGTGCCCCCCTTTCCCCCCCGGAGTTCTGGGGGCAGCTTAGTGTGTCCATCGGGTTTTCCCCCGGGAAAGGGCCCCTTTCTGGCTCCCCCCTTTATTTGTCTCCCCCGGTGGCTGGGAGATGTGAGGTTGTTATCCTGGATTGCTAGTTTACCAGGATAAAACCAAAACCCTTTTTGACATATCTGACCTGGGCGCAGTTTTACTATGTTTCCCCGGTTTTTTTTCCCCACAGTGCATCGATTTTCGGATCGTACAAACGACCTTGACTTTTCCCCGATGAACCTACCTCAGTTTCCTCTCACGTTTTTAAAAAAACGCCCCAAAAGGCAATTCCTACCCTTATCCCCCTATGTTTCAAAGTCATTTTTGGGGCAATTTTTTTTTTTTTCCCCAAAAAAAATTTCTACTACAGACTATCTTTCCAACCCCGAGCATCAGCAAGGGGAAAGGGGTTCCCCGTTTCCCCCCAATTGCCTCCGACCCCCTTCCCTTTTAAAAGTCAAACCTGTGTCCACCCTTTTTGGTTTTGGGCTCTGAGGTTCTAACTTCTTTATCTCTTACTGTCCTGACCTTAAACCTTCTCACTCACATGTTAAACCTCTTTCGCGCCCCCTTTTCCCCCCTAAATTGACCCACATATCCCCCTTTTTTTTCCAAAGTCTACATCATCATTTACGTCCCTCCCTTTAACCCACAAAACACATGACATTTCTAAACATTGTTCTTTCCTTATGTCTGTCTTTTTTCTGAGATATTTAGTTCCCCTCGCCTGTCCCCCCGGGGTCGATCACTTTCTAGTCCTACTTCTCATACATTCTCGAGTTTTGTAACCCACGTTGATATTTTGAAGGGGCGTTGGTCTTTTTCCCCCAAATTTTTTTTGTGTAGAACCTTTTCCTTTTTCTATTAAAACTTTTTTTGTCCTCATTTAACCAAACCGAATACAATCCCCCAATCTTCAAAAGGAAAATTATTATTATTTTTTAACAAAAAAAAGGGGTAAACTAAAAGGGGTTAAAAGCCCGCAGGGCAGGAAGGATGCAGGGAGAATGGATTGTAAGAGGGAGATGGAGGATTAGTAGGGGGGAGCACAGGGGATGGGATATTGCAAAATAGAGGGTACCAAAGACGGGGGTAGAAGGGACTGAGGGAGGGCTAAAGGATAATCTTCAGAGTTTGGTAGAAGTCAGTTTCTGTCAAAACGTCAAGAGAGAGTCAGGATTAAAGGGGGTCCCAAAGAAGGGAAGGTAAAAAAAGGGGCCGCAGAGCAAGACCCCGTTGGAGGAAAACCTGCGTGCCGTTGATATAGGGGGGAGTCCAACAGAATATGTCGAACAGACACCGGAACCTACGTGCAAAACAGAGGGGGCAGGACCCCCCATGGGATACCCGTGAGAAGCGAGTGTGGCCGATGAAAAGACGGGAGAGGGTGGTCCCCCAAACCCTCGACATTGGGACAAAAAAAGGGCCAGAAACCTATCCTCGGTTTAATAGAATGAAGTTTGTTATTCGGCAGGTCAGACCAGCATTGTTGCCAAAGGGGTGCGGGTGGGTAGCAATGACTGCAAAATAGTCTGTAAAGGAACACCTCTATATGAAACTGGAAGGTCATGTACTGCTGACCGCGCATCAGTGTCTGCCTGTTCATTGCCCTGACGTCACTGACCAGGGACCCAACAAAAACAATATCTTTGTGCTTGTTAGAGATCGGCATAACCAAAGTTGGATACGAAGAACTAGGGTGAGGTGTATCAATTTTACGACCATAAATGGTGACACAGGCATAGATGCAATATGGGGTAAGTGCCACAAAAATGCCATACAATTCAGCCATAAATATGTTCCGAGGGTAATAGATGCCCTGCACGATGCTGTCCAAACATTGTTAACTGATGCCGCCCGATTACTTTGAACCATCGGGGGTATACTGCGATGGCATGGGAATGAGAACGGGAAATGGTCTAAAAAAAAGAGCAAGGCCAGTATTTATATGTGGTCCTTTTTCAAGTTTATTTTTGGGTCATAAAATGGCCTTTTGGTGGAATCGAATATGAGGCCAATCCCAACAAAGGTTAAACTACAGGTAATAGATTTACATTTTTATGCCATTCCTGACAACGGTATGTGTCTAAAAGAATCATAACAGCTACTAATAACTGATAATAAAAGGCATATATATACATTTAAGGTTTATTAATAAACAACGGGTTAAACCAAAGGCACAGTTACTTGATTTCAATAATTTTAACACATATATAGTGCATTTGACACTATATTTATTGTGACAAACATTTTTATCAGAGGTATTTATTTCATCTGGTTTTCGTATGGAATTCCCAGAAACAATTTCTGGTTGTGTTTAGACGTAGATTAACCTTGCAGTGGGAACAACGCACGGACGAGAGATCCTTTTTCTCTGGTGTTGCAATGTCCACATGAAAGCCTTTTGTAATAAGTGACAAGTGCTGTACTGTTTCATCATATCTTGTATCATCACGATTTCTTTTTGCATAGGACTGAAATGTTCATCATCAATTGAAGAAGAACGTGAAGAGACCGTGAAGTTGAACAACTTGGGAGGATCTCATGCCCCCTTGGGATTCCCTTGGTTGGCTTTTGCTGAATGGGAGATGGCAAACCGAAACCCTTTGGGGGTTTATGTATTTTGTTTCAGAGCAGCACAGTCACCCTGAAACAACCAGCTATTAAAAAACAAAGATCAATACAATTAAAAGGTATTACCAGCGTTTTTGCTTTTTAGTGGAGACTTGTAGAGGTGCACCAACATATTCATCTATGCCCCCCCATATGGGATTATAACTTTATGACGGGACAAACATCTACTTTGTTTGGTCTCCTTGCTGTACCCTTTATTTTGTCACAGGTTTGATACCAATATCGTTTGTCAATAAAGTAACAGCCTTACTGTCTTTCCAACGTACAGCAAGGCTACCATCCATGACAAGTAATCCATAGCACCCCTTCACCTTTTTTTGTCCATGTCTTTGACAGACGTAAGTGGTGGTTTTCCAATTCTTGTCTCCTTGCAGTGCCTGTGTACCTGCAATTGAATGTAGTATGCAGATATTTCACTAGAGGCAAACTGGTGAAGAAGTTATCTGCATAAATTGTACTGGTGTTTGTTTGGTCCATAGTCTTTGCAAGGCAAATAACAACCTTGGAACTTAGTGTTGTTGACAACTGTTTCATCAACCTCATCTTCAACTACTCTTTTCGTATATTTCTTCGTTTTACACTAACTTGCTGACTTCTAGTAGACAAATCTTCATGTTCATCTTCACTTGAAGAGGAAGCATCTGGCCGTGGCTCATATTCATCCGCAGAATTCACTTCCTCATTACTGTCACTGTCATTACATAACTCTGGCACAATGTAATCCCTTTTCTTTGAGCCCTTGATCCATAAAAGATATTTGTGTTTAACTGAAATGAACAGAAAACACAAAATGAGCATTGAAATTGAGCAAATTTTATAAATTTACAAGGTAAAAGTACTATATATCAATGTATTTGATTCAGCATGCAATTGGTAGCTATTATTGACAAAGATGGCCTTATTGTTATTTGTTAATCCATGATATATGATACCTTCATTGGCAAATTTGTTAGCACCATTGTCTGTTTTAGCCTCACATGTGTTACACTCAGAGGCACGTGACATTTCGTTCTGTCAGGCCGAGCCACATAAACGATTAAAAAATTGTAAACAAAACTTCAAATGCATTCATTTGTTACTTATAAATACCTCAGGCAATTCATTTGCATCTCAAAATGAGGTTAAAAAAATCAATAATGTACTGGAAACACATTCAGTAACTTACCACCATTCTGGAGTGGTGTAAATTGGTGAAATATCAAGAGAGTCAGGTTGAAATGCTCCTTCTTCAACACTTCAGAGAGTACTGAAGACTTCTGCAGCTCCCAGCCAATAGCAGTCGGCAATACCCAAGTGACGACACATTCAAGCTCCGCCCAAAAGGCTTGTGATTGGTTGGAGTGAAATTTGAAGTCTCTCTAAGGATATGCTTTGTGCTCATGGCGCCATGAAAACCATGCTTTTTACGCCTCGTATGTGATGACGGCACGGTATAGGGTTTAATGAAAAACGGTAGTTTGCCTCGGAGGCCTAAGGAGGGCCTGGGTCAAGATATTATACCTCCACGTTGTGTCATAAGCCTTCTCAAGGTCGAAAAAGATGGCGATAACCGACTGGTTATTAGCAAAGGCATTTCAAATATACGTATCCAAGCGTAGTAAGGGGTCAATGGCTGAACGGCCCTTACGAAAGTCATATTCACTAGTGGAGAGACTATTGTGCGTCTCTAAATACCACATCAAACGTCTATTAACTAGACGTTCCATCACCTTGCAAACTGCACTGGTAAGAGCGATGGGACGGTAGTGGGAAATATCACGTCCCGTAGTACCCGGTTTGCGAAAAGGGAGAACAATAGCAAACTTCCACAGCTGGGGAAGAACTCCTTGTGACCATATGAGATTAAAGAGTCGTAAGTGGACAATAAGAGCAGAATGATGTAAATGCTGTAGCATACGAATATGTATGCCGTCTGGCCCAGCTGCCGATGATCGGCAAGCAGAGAGTGTTGCCTCCAGTTCTTGAAGGGTAAAAGGCACATTATAAGATTCTTCTCTACGAGAAGAAAAATCTAAGGGCTTTAACTCGCTGGCAGACTTAGAAGAAAGGAACGAGGGGCATAGATGTAGCCCTGAGAAATGCGGACCAGATGATAACCAATTTCAGTGGCAACGGCAAGAGGTGTGCTATATCTACACCAGCAACCTGAAGAACAGAAGCAGGGTTGGGAGAATTTACCCTCAAATTCCTCACTTTCTTCCAGACTGCACTCAATGAGGAAGCCGAAGTGACAGTAGAAACGTAATCTCGCCAGTAAGTGCGTTTAGCATCACGTATGACATAGTGAGCTCTCTTCTGCTTAAAATCAAGGAGTCCCTTTGTGGTTCTGTTATACCGAAACCTGCCCCATGCAGCGCGTTTCAAACGCACTGCCCGAGCACAAGCAGGAGACCACCAAGGCACGCACTTCTGAGGATGCTTGCCCGAGGTTTGGGTATAGAAAGTGAAGCTGCTGTGAAGACAGAAGACGAAAAGAAATGTAAAACCTCATCAATGGAAGACGAGGAAGGAACCTCATGAAAGGCAGTAAGATGTGCGTAAAGGTCTCAGTTTGCCCGGTCAAATTGCCAGCGTGGGCTACGAGGAGGTGGAAAATACGAAGGGGACTTAAGGATGATTGGGAAATGATTGCTGTCATGTAAGTCGGGGAGGACAGACCAGGTGAAGTCAAGGACAGTTGAGGAAGAGCAGATGGAGAGATCGATGCAGAAGAAAGAATGAGTTCGAGGATCAAAATGGGTAGGAGTACTCGTATTTAAAACATGGAGGGGGAGAGAAGCAAGAAATGCCTCCAACTGAACGCAACGGGAGTCACAGTGCGACCCTCCCCAGAGAAAATGATGTGCGTTAAAATCGCCAAGTAATAGAAGGGGTGGCGGCAAGGAAGAAACCAGAAAATCAACATCTGGGATAGATAATGCTCGGAAGGGGAGAGATATAAAGAACAGAGTGTATAACACTTATTCAAAAGGATACGAACTGCGGTGTAATGTAAAGAAGAATGAACATAGAGCTGACGGTATGGAACACCAGTGCGTATAAGAAGAGCACTTTCGTTAAAGATTCCATCGGAAAAAGGATCTGATGAATACAACAAATCATAGCTGAAAAGGGCCTGATAACAGTGGATTGAATTTGGGTTCTTGCAAACAGACCCCAACAGGGGAAAACTGAGAGCAACACCTGAAGCTCACCCCGGTTACCCCTGAGGCCTCGGATATTCCACTTCAAATAAGCCATGATGTATGGAGAGAAAGATAAACGTCGAAGTTAAAGGTATCTATGGACTAGGGTTAGAAAAGTCCACGGTGGAGGCAGCGGAAAACTTGTAATCAGAGAAGGAAGGGGACGCTGTGAAGGAAGGAGGGGTGTAGATGGAGAAGGAGAGAGAAGGAGGAACTGAAGATGGAGTGGTGTCCATCAACGTTCCAGACTCTGCACAAATTCCGGGATATCTTCCAGATTTTCGGAAGACAAAGATGCAGAATGTGGGACTACATTAGAAATGGAAGGAGAGTGAGCAACCATCGGGAGACTATAGACTGTACTAAAGTAGAGGGCGAGGAGATAGAAGAGGAAACTGTCGAAGGGATTTGGGAGGGGACAGTCAAGGAAGGAACTTGGGAGGGGACAGGGGATGAAGATATTGTACGAGGAGGAGGATGAACCTCACACACGTTACAGAACTAGTCGGAGCGAAGAACCCTGCAATGGGGATTTTTGCCGGACTTACGAGAAGAAGGGGGCACTGAGACTTAGGTGGTGGATGAGGGGTGCAGATGCAGAACTGTGCGAGTGAGTAGAGGAAGGGGTGTGGACAGTATGGGATGCCGGGTAGGGACCACGGAGCTAAGAACACCAAAAAAGATTCCGAGACAGGGGTTACTGAGGATGCTGTAACCACAGAAGAAGCCATGGAAGTTTGGACCCCAGAAGTGGGGCGACATTTAGCAATGCAAGAATAGGAAAACGGGGAAGTCTCCCTTGAAGGTAGATGAGAGACGGCCATAGCATATGAGAAACCTTCCGCCTCTTAGAGACAACGGATTTCTCGCTCATTCAGGTAAACCTGACAACAGCGAGAGTACGATGGATGCGCCTCATGACAGTTAAGGCAAGAGGGATGTAGATTACAAGAAGGACTGGCATGGCGTCGGCACCACAGACTGAGCATTTGGCCATGGACCTGCAATATTTTCGCTGGATGACCAAAAACGCCAGCAGTTTCTAATTGCTGCGGTGTAGGGGTCACCTTTCGAACTTGCAAACGTTAATCTGCAATGTAAACCGAAGGTTGAAGTTAACGGCAGTCAAATGTTAAACAAGCTATATTGCAAGGATAACGTCTTCGCTTATTGGCAGGGAAGACAAAAGTGTCAACTTTAAGGATAGGAGTTCTTGGAGCTCGCTGCTGCCAAATGTCATCACCACAAGTCTGGAAATTCCGTTGGACAATATTGTGGGGTAAAATGACTGTACCACTACAAGAATTGAGTGAATGATGTTTGTCAACAGTGATAGGAATAGTATCTATTGTCGTAAGGAGAGAAAGATCGCGAGCTTGGCCAGCATTCTGGACCGTGATGATGCGAGTGCCACTCTTGAGAGCATGAAATGAGATATCTTTACCTACATGGCGTAGGAGAGCTTTACCAATACTATGATCGGAAAGATAGGTATTAGGAGAAGGCGGGCGTAGAGTAAAAAACTTTGTCCATTGAGTAGTGTGAAACAGAGCATTTAAAGGGAGTGAGTGACGAGCTGGTCGTGTCTGAGATGAATGAGCAGGAAGTGTCGAGTCGTCATGTAAGGGTCTTGGTCGTTTGGATGAGGGACCAGAGGCAGTCCGACGTGTGACGGGCGGGCAATTCGAAAATTGCTGCACCGTTAAGGGAGAAGCCGGAATCAAGGTCAGAGAATAGCGAAGGTCAGACATATCGAAAGGGCCAGTCGGATCCCCGGTACCTGAAGCAGGTGACGAACCAGCACCAGCAAGAGGTACAGGGGTATTGGAGTTGTCCGAAGAGTTGTCCATTAACGAAGTAGTGTCAGAACTAGGGGGTAGGTTCACGGATTAGGGCATCCATGGTTAGGTTACTTCTTTCTTTTGTTTTTAAGAAAAAAAAAAAGAAGAAGCAAAAAATACAAAAAAAAAAGAAGAAAAATAGGGGGAATATGGAGGAATAGTTCCTAGGAGGAATAAAAGGGGGGTAAACCCCTCCCGCCCAAGAGGACCTCACACCCAAAGGCAGATGCTGCATGGAACCCTATACCCTACCCTTCATGCCAGTAAACCAGCAATCCGGGATAGAACCTTCATCCACCGAGCCACCTCGGCGGAAAAAAAGGGGGCCCGGGTATCCGCAAAAAACATACCCCCTTTTGGGCCCTACCCCGTAATCCGGGGAAAATGGCCTCCCCAGATACACCCATTGGGGCCCAAAATACCCAAAGGGGCCCCACCTGATCCCCGGGGGGATCGGGCTCCCCGGGGATCCGATTCCATGGCAAAAAACCCCCCCGCCAAGAACCCAATGGAAAGGGGTTGGGGCCCCGGTTCCCCTTTTCCCCCCCCTGGGGAATAGAATGCCCGGGGGGGTTCCCCCGGGAAAAGGGAAGGAAAAAAGGGGGGGGGTGAGGGGGGGGGAGGAGGAGGAGGGGAAAGGGAAAAAGGGGGATGGGGAAGATGGGGGGAAAAAGGGGGGGGTTGGGGGGAAAATTGGTTTGGTCTGAGGAAGAAACCAAAAGGGGCCAACCCCCAGACCAAACCTTTACCCCATGGGGCCCCCCAAAGGGGGGATAGGGGTCAGCCTCTGAAATACGTGCCTTTTTTATATATATATATATATATATATATATATATATATATATATATATATATATATATATATATATATATATATAAAAATCCTACTTGTGCTCGTGTAGTGCTTTTGAAAAATGTGCTGAAGGGGGGCCCATATCATTACAGTAGGACTCGGGGAAATGACCTTTGGGTTTTTAAAGGGGGGAAAAAGCGGTTGGCCGAGGGGAATTTCCCAAAAATTAAAAAGCACTTGTTGGCGGGATAATGTTTTTTTCCGTCACTACCCCTTTTCCCCCAAGTGCAGTTTTAAAAAAAAAAAAGGGAAAATTTTAGGGGAAAATACTTCCCCCCAGACCCGGCTCCAGTTTTTTAGGTTTCCCTGTCATCATTGAAACCCCCCTTTTTTTTTCCCCCGAAACTGGAAATAATAATCTCCATATTTTTAAAAGGGGTTCATCTGTCCCCCCTCTTCCTTCCCCCAAGTCTGCCAGATAATTAATGCATTTAGGCTTTTCTTCAGCAGCGAAGAGTCTTATAATGTGCCTTTTACGTTTTGGGGAAAATGGAATAACATTTTCCCTTTTTCCGATCATGGGAAAACCCGAAGCCCTTATTTTCCCCTCTGCTTCAGTATTTACATCCATCAGTCTTAGTTCCCCCTTACGTCTTATTAATCTTGTTTCGTCACGGCGTTTTTCCCCCCTCTGTAGAAAACTGCCGTTGTTCTGGTTTTTCATAAACCGGGTTTTTTGGGAACCCCCTCACACCATCGCCCCCCTTACTCTTACCAATGCGGGGTTTTAAAATTTGGAACGTCTAGTAAACAGACGTTTGATGGGTATTTAGGGGATGCATACCCCCCTTTTCCCCTCGTAAATTTGGGGCCCGGGGTCGCAACACCATTGACCTTTACTCTTTTTAAAACCTATGTTCATAATGCCCCCTAGAAACCCCCCCGGTTATCGCAGCCTTTTTTTTTTGAAAAAGCATATTACACTACTTGGAGATAAATCATCTTGGCCTAAGTTTTTTTTTTAGGCGTCCAGGCAATCTGCCATTTTTCCCCTTAAAAAAACTTTTATCGGAGAGAAATTCCGTTTTCAGGTTAAAAATTTTTTTTTTCCCCCGGACCTTGTCCAAAAAAAAAGGTGCCCTTCAACGATGTGTCCTTACCCCCACTCTTTTCTACTAGCTATAAATATCTGGGCCCCCTGTTCCCCCCTCTAATAATTGGTCAACACTTTATGCTAAAAAAAGTTTTAGGGTTGGCAGGCGGCCACTGCCACATAGCAGCAGCCCCACTGGGGCCCCTACTTTTTTGGTTTTTAAAAATTTTTTTAGCTAAAACGCACCAAATAACTTTCATTAAAGGGTTTTTTTGCCCCTTTTAAACTCCTTTTTTCCCCTACCCTTTTCCCCTTTTCCCCTTTTAACGTGATACTTTCAGATTTCTCGGCTTTTTAGTTTGATCGTCGGCTGTTTTTTGATCCCCCTTAAATTTCCTCCTGAAAGCATTTGCCATAGCCGGCTGAATATCCTTAAAACCCCTCTCATCTTTTCTTGGGGGGGGGGTCAACGAACTCCCCCTTCGGCTTCATTTTTGGGAGCCCCCCCGCAATTCTTTTTTAAAAAGTGATCCCCCCTCATTATCAGGGATTAGGTTTGTGTCTAGGTGGTCTGTGGTCCTGGCCTGGTGGCAAGGGTGGAAAAAATTTGGGGGTGTTTTCTTACAGCGGTTGTCGATGTTCACCCACGTAAAAAAAGGGCCCGGGGGTTGGTCGAGTGGTGTGGGTCGCATCCTGGGACGAAACTGACCTGGTTGCGGGAAATGCCCCTGCAAAACCCCAAAGGGGCTTTCTGTATAGTAGTATGTCATTGATGTCGACAGTCTTGATGGGGGGTAAAAAAATGTTCCACGTGTGCATGATCGGGGGGTCCCCTTGCCCCCCGGGTATGGGGCCCTTTCCCCGACCTTCACCATCCTTCTCCGACTTATTCATCTCCACCCAAATTTTTTGCCTCACCAAAAACCATTTTTAATGAAGACCCCCAAAAAAATCAACCTGGATGACTCCCAAAAAAACTTACACTTAATACTGACAAAACTTTCTACATTATGTTTGGTAACAGAACAGGTGAACATAATGAACAGGTGAACATAATGAACAGGTGAACATAATGATTGAAAAACACTTTTATTCCTAAACACAATGGGGGGAAAATTTCCCGGGGGCCCACATCTTGATAGCAACCTGAATTTCAGAAACCAAAAACCCCCAAAACATAGCAAAAATAGTATCCAAAACGGTTGGGATCCTCAAGATACGTTACTATGTACTGCAATCACCCCCCACTCACACTATACTTTTCCCCCTCATCTATCCCTCCCCCCCTATGCTATATGTGTTGGGGATCAACAGCAACCCCCTAAAAAACCCCAAAAAAATCCCAAAAAAAAACCCAGTAAAATTATCACGCAATCCAATCCCCCCAAAAAACCCCCCCCCCCCCTACTTTTTCAAAGACCTAAAAATTTTTTTTACTGTTCAGAACATCCACACCTTTTTACTGTGCAACCTACATGTAACAGAACCATAAATTCCAATATTAACCCAGAACTAAAAAAATTTCTTTTTATAGTTGTGGGACCCATAGGCACAATACCAGACACAAAAATCTCATGACATTCCACGGGGGCCCACCTGAAAACTCCAAAACTGCAGAATCAGCCACCATTTTCCCCCCTATCATCAAAAAAAAACTTTTCTCACTAAAAAAACCCCCCCATCCCCAAAAAAAATACATAAAAAACCCCCCATTCATGCCCCGCCCCACACACACACATCCTCCTCATTTTTTACCCGAATATAGTTATTGTTTTTTTTAAAACTCAAAAATAGTCTATAGTTTGCCTGATATACTCCCCAAAAAAGGATTTTTTAATAGAAACTATGTAACATGCTAAGACGTAACCATTCTCATTACTAATTTTAAAATTGTCAAATCTAAATATTCTGGGGAAAAAACCCCACTATTGTAAATCTAATTAATCATTTTTTTAAATTTTTAATATAGATTAAGACCTATTATTAGTTTGTCCGGGGAAAAAACCCAGCATGCCCGGCAGGCCAGGGGAATAATAATTTTGTAATTATTGTTTTTTTAAAATATAAAAAACCCATTGTAATCTTTACAGAAAGTAAAAAACTGAATCGAATCTGAAACAGGATGGTGAGGGACGTGAGCAGTTCCATTTTTTTTTCGCCGC
>WNWK01039488.1:0-17429 GCA_009830355.1 Cherax destructor
CGGAGAGGCCTGGTCCTGGTGATGGACCAGGTGCTTCGGCTCCTTCAGTGCCCTGGTGATGGACCGGGTGTTTCGGCTCCTTCAGTGCCCTGGTGATGGACCAGGTGCTTCGGCTCCTTCAGTGCCCTGGTGATGGACCGGGTGTTTCGGCTCCTTCAGTGCCCTGGTGATGGACCAGGTGCTTCGGCTCCTTCAGTGCCCTGGTGATGGACCGGGTGTTTCGGCTCCTTCAGTGCCCTGGTGATGGACCAGGTGCTTCGGCTCCTTCAGTGCCCTGGTGATGGACCGGGTGCTTCGGCTCCTTCAGTGCCCTGGTGATGGACCAGGTGCTTCGGCTCCTTCAGTGCCCTGGTGATGGACCGGGTGTTTCGGCTCCTTCAGTGCCCTGGTGATGGACCAGGTGCTTCGGCTCCTTCAGTGCCCTGGTGATGGACCGGGTGCTTCGGCTCCTTCAGTGAACTGGTGATGGACCAGGTGCTTCGGCTCCTTCAGTGCCCTGGTGATGAACAGGGTGCTTCAGCTCCTTCAGTTCGCTCTTTGGTAGTGCCCTGATTATCGGAGCTTGTTCCATGGATGGAGTAGAAGTTGGGTTGGAAAGGTCTTTTTGTTTGTGGGATTGGTTTAGGGTTTGAGGGGGACCTGCCTAGTGAACATAAGAACATAAGAAAGGAGGAACACTGCAGCAGGCCTGTTGGTCCATACTAGGCAGGTCCTTCACAATCCGTCCCACTAACAGAATATTTGCTCAACCCAATTTTCAATGCTACCCAAGAAATAAGCTTTGACAATTCTACCCACTCATGCGCGAGTCCCACTCAAATCCAACCCCTCTCACTCATGAATTTATCCAACCTAAATTTGAAACTACCCAAGGTCCTAGCTTCAATAACCCTACTAGGCAGACTGTTCCACTCATCAACTACCCTATTTCCAAACCAATACTTTCCTATATCCTTTCTAAATCTAAACTTATCTAACTTGAATCCATTATTGCGGGTTCTCTCTTGGAGAGATATCCTCAAGACCTTATTTATATCCCCTTTGTTAATACCCATTTTCCACTTGTATACCTCGATCATGTCTCCCCTCATTCTACGTCTTACAAGTGAATGTAATTTTAGGGTCTTCAATCTTTCTTCGTAAGGAAGATTTCTAATGCTATGTATTAATTTAGTCATTCTACGCTGAATGTTTTCTAACGAATTTATGTCCATTCTGTAATATGGAGACCAAAACTGAGCTGCGTAATCTAGGTGAGGCCTTACTAATGATGTATAAAGCTGTAATATAACCTCTGGACTTCTGTTGCTAACACTTCTTGATATAAATCCCAGTAATCTATTTGCCTTATTACGTACGCTTAGGCATTGCTGTCTTGGTTTAAGGTTGCTGCTTACCATCACCCCCAAGTCCTTCTCGCAATCTGTATGGCTAAGTTCTACGTTATTTAACTTATAAGTGCTTGGGTTATGGACACTCCCGAGCTTCAGAACCTTGCATTTATCTACATTGAACTGCATCTGCCACTTTTCTGACCACGAATTAAGTTTGTCTAAATCTTCCTGAAGTTCTATGACATCTATGTTTGAATCAATTATCCTACCTATCTTCGTGTCGTCGGCAATTTGCTCATATCACTAGTAATTCCCTCATCAAGGTCATTGATATATATTATAAATAACAATGGGCCTAAGACTGATCCCTGTGGAACACCACTTGTTACAAGTCCCCATTCGGATTTAACCCCATTTATGCACACTCTCTGCTTCCTATTGGTGAGCCATGACTCGATCCATGACAGCACTTTTCCCCCAATGCCATGAGCTGAAACTTTCTTTAACAGTCTCTGGTGCGGTACTCTATCAAAAGCCTTACTAAAGTCTAAATAAACAATATCGAATTCTTTATCGTGATCAACAGCCTCAAAAGCTTTACTGAAGAAGGTTAATAAATTAGATAGGCAGGAACGGCCTCGTGAATCCATGCTGGGTATCATTAATCAAATTATGGTTATCTAGATGGCTTCTAATAATATCAGCTATAATTGACTCTAGTAATTTGCCTACAATTGAGGTCAGGCTTATTGGGCGGTAGTTTGACGGTAGTGACTTGTCCCCTGCTTTAAAAATAGGAATTACATTAGCCATCTTCCACATATCAGACACTACACCTGTTTGAAGAGATAAATTAAAAATGTTAGATATTGGTTCACAGAGTTCCATTTGCATTCCTTAAGAACCCTTGCAAAAGCTCATCAGGACCCGGCGATTTATTTTGTTTCAGTCGGTCCACCTGTTTTATAATCATTTCGCTAGTGACTGTGATATTACATAATTTATCTTCTGGGCCTCTGTAAAAATTAATTACGGGACTATGAAATTAAAGTTGCTAGGGATTCAAAAACTAACCCAAAAAGTTTTTTCCAGGTTTATAGAACAAAAGTTAGGGATAAGATAGGTCCCTTAAAAATAACTTTGGGCATTTACTGACAAGGAGAATGATATGTGCTCTATTTTAATAATTATTTTCTCTCGGTTTTCACACAGGAAGACATTAATAATATCCCAGTAATTAATTTTTACAGAGGCCCAGAAGAAGATAAATTATTTAATATCACAGTCACTAGCGAAATGATTATGAAACAGCTGGACCGACTGAAACAAAATAAATCGCCGGGTCCTGATGAGCTTTTGCAAGGGTTCTTAAGGAATGCAAAATGGAACTCTGTGAACCAATATCTAACATTTTTAATTTATCTCTTCAAACAGGTGTAGTGTCTGATATGTGGAAGATGGCTAATGTAATTCCTATTTTTAAAGCAGGGGACAAGTCACTACCGTCAAACTACCGCCCAATAAGCCTGACCTCAATTGTAGGCAAATTACTAGAGTCAATTATAGCTGATATTATTAGAAGCCATCTAGATAACCATAATTTGATTAATGATACCAGCATGGATTCACGAGGGCCGTTCCTGCCTATCTAATTTATTAACCTTCTTCAGTAAAGCTTTTGAGGCTGTTGATCACGATAAAGAATTCGATATTGTTTATTTAGACTTTAGTAAGGCTTTGATAAGTACCGACCAGAGACTGTTAAAGAAAGTGGCAGCTCATGGCATTGGGGAAAAGTGCTGTCATGGATCGAGTCATGGCTCACCAATAGGAAGCAGAGAGTGTGCATAAATGGGGTTAAATCCGAATGGGGACTTGTAACAAGTGGTGTTCCACAGGGATCAGTCTTAGGCCCATTGTTATTTATAATATATATCAATGACCTTGATGAGGGAATTACTAGTGATATGAGCAAATTCGCCGACGACACGAAGATAGGTAGGATAATTGATTCAAACATAGATGTCATAGAACTTCAGGAAGATTTAGACAAACTTAATTCGTGGTCAGAAAGTGGCAGATGCAGTTCAATGTAGATAAATGCAAGGTTCTGAAGCTCGGGAGTGTCCATAACCCAAGCACTTATAAGTTAAATAACGTAGAACTTAGCCATACAGATTGCGAGAAGGACTTGGGGGTGATGGTAAGCAGCAACCTTAAACCAAGACAGCAATGCCTAAGCGTACGTAATAAGGCAAATAGATTACTGGGATTTATATCAAGAAGTGTTAGCAACAGAAGTCCAGAGGTTATATTACAGCTTTATACATCATTAGTAAGGCCTCACCTAGATTACGCAGCTCAGTTCTGGTCTCCATATTACAGAATGGACATAAATTCGTTAGAAAACATTCAGCGTAGAATGACTAAATTAATACATAGCATTAGAAATCTTCCTTACGAAGAAAGATTGAAGACCCTAAATTACATTCACTTGTAAGACGTAGAATGAGGAGACATGATCGAGGTATAAAGTGGAAGATGGGTATTAATAAGGGGATATAAATAAGGTCTTGAGGATATCTCTCCAAGAGAGAACCGCAATAATGGATTCAAATTGGATAAGTTTAGATTTAGAAAGGATATAGGAAAATATTGGTTTGGAAATAGGGTAGTTGATGAGTGGAACAGTCTGCCTAGTAGGGTTATTGAAGCTAGGACCTTGGGTAGTTTCAAATTTAGGTTGGATAAATTCATGAGTGAGAGGGTTGGATTTGAGTGGGACTCGCATGAGTGGGTAGAATTGTCAAAGCTTATTTCTTGGGTAGCTTTGAAAATTGGGTTGAGCAAATATTCTGTTAGTGGGATGGATTGTGAAGGACCTGCCTAGTATGGGCCAACAGGCCTGCTGCAGTGTTCCTCCTTTCTTATGTTCTTATGTTCTTAAGAGGCCTGCTGCAGTGTTCCTCCTTTCTTATGTTCTTATGTTCTTATATTATTAATGTCTTCCTGTGTGAAAACCGAGAGAAAATAATTATTAAAAATAGAGCACATATCATTCTCCTTGTCAGTAAGATGCCCAAAGTTATTTTTAAGGGACCTATCTTATCCCTAACTTTTGTTCTATAAACCTGGAAAACTTTTGGGTTAGTTTTGAATCCCTAGCAACTTTAATTTCATAGTCCCGTTTAGCTTTTCTTATTCCCTTTTAACGTCCCTCTTAATGTCAGTATACTGATTTATAAGATGACCCTCACTCTTTTTATGCGCCTATAAATTCCTTTCTTCTGCCTAAAAGATATTTAAGAACATAAGAAAGGAGGAACACTGCAGCAGGCCTGTTGGCCCATACTAGGCAGGTCCTTCACAATCCGTCCCACTAACAGAATATTTGCTCAACCCAATTTTCAATGCTACCCAAGAAATAAGCTTTGACAATTCTACCCACTCATGCGAGTCCCACTCAAATCCAACCCTCTCACTCATGAATTTATCCAACCTAAATTTGAAACTACCCAAGGTCCTAGCTTCAATAACCCTACTAGGCAGACTGTTCCACTCATCAACTACCCTATTTCCAAACCAATACTTTCCTATATCCTTTCTAAATCTAAACTTATCTAACTTGAATCCATTATTGCGGGTTCTCTCTTGGAGAGATATCCTCAAGACCTTATTTATATCCCTTTGTTAATACCCATTTTCCACTTGTATACCTCGATCATGTCTCCCTCATTCTACGTCTTACAAGTGAATGTAATTTTAGGGTCTTCAATCTTTCTTCGTAAGGAAGATTTCTAATGCTATGTATTAATTTAGTCATTCTACGCTGAATGTTTTCTAACGAATTTATGTCCATTCTGTAATATGGAGACCAGAACTGAGCTGCGTAATCTAGGTGAGGCCTTACTAATGATGTATAAAGCTGTAATATAACCTCTGGACTTCTGTTGCTAACACTTCTTGATATAAATCCCAGTAATCTATTTGCCTTATTACGTACGCTTAGGCATTGCTGTCTTGGTTTAAGGTTGCTGCTTACCATCACCCCCAAGTCCTTCTCGCAATCTGTATGGCTAAGTTCTACGTTATTTAACTTATAAGTGCTTGGGTTATGGACACTCCCGAGCTTCAGAACCTTGCATTTATCTACATTGAACTGCATCTGCCACTTTTCTGACCACGAATTAAGTTTGTCTAAATCTTCCTGAAGTTCTATGACATCTATGTTTGAATCAATTATCCTACCTATCTTCGTGTCGTCGGCGAATTTGCTCATATCACTAGTAATTCCCTCATCAAGGTCATTGATATATATTATAAATAACAATGGGCCTAAGACTGATCCCTGTGGAACACCACTTGTTACAAGTCCCCATTCGGATTTAACCCCATTTATGCACACTCTCTGCTTCCTATTGGTGAGCCATGACTCGATCCATGACATCACTTTTCCCCCAATGCCATGAGCTGCCACTTTCTTTAACAGTCTCTGGTGCGGTACTCTATCAAAAGCCTTACTAAAGTCTAAATAAACAATATCGAATTCTTTATCGTGATCAACAGCCTCAAAAGCTTTACTGAAGAAGGTTAATAAATTAGATAGGCAGGAACGGCCCCTCGTGAATCCATGCTGGGTATCATTAATCAAATTATGGTTATCTAGATGGCTTCTAATAATATCAGCTATAATTGACTCTAGTTAGTGGTATTTGAGCCTATTATTCATCCATTTTGGGTCATTTCTACTTGATCTAATTTCTTTATACGGGATAAATGTTCTTTGGGCAGCCTGTATAGTGTTAAGAAAACTGTCATATTGATACCTCTCTTCTTCACCCCAGTCCACAGTTGATAAGTGTTCTCTAAGTCCATTATAATCTGCTAAGCGAAAATCTGGGACCATTACTGAATTATCCCTACTATCATACATCCATTCAATGCTAAAGGTAATTGACTTGTGGTCGCTTGACCCGAGTTCCTCTGTAATTTCTAAATTATTAACAAGGGTTTCCTTGCTTGCCAGAACCAAGTAAAGTAGGTTATTTCCCTTGTAGGTTCTGTTACAAACTGCTTCAAAAGCCATCATGAACTACTTCTAAAAAGTCGTTAGATTCTAAATTCCCTGTCATGAAATTCCAATCAATCTGACTAAAGTTAAAGTCCCTAAATTACTACGTTATCGTGTCTTGTGGCCTTAACAATTTCCTCCCAAAGTAGTCTCCCTTGTTCCCTATCTAAGTTTGGAGGTCGGTAAATCACGCCTATAATCAATTTTTCACACCCTCTGAAAATTCTATCCAGACAGACTCTGTATGTGTTAATTCAGACTTTATACCCGTTTTTATGGAACAATTTAAATGATCACGGACATAGAGTGCCACCCCACCCCCTTTCCCGATACTTCTGTCTACTTGGAACAATTTAAAACCCTGAATGTGACATTCGGCAGGCAAGTCCCGATTTTTCATATTAAACCATGTCTCAGTTATTGCAAAAACATCAATATTACCCTACTTGCAACTAATCTCAACTCGTCCATCTTATTCTAGCACTACGACTATTGGTGTAATATATATTTAGAGACCCTCCTTTCTCTTTACCCTTCCTGCTCATCTCTGTTTTCCACTATACCTATTACTGTCCTTGTCATCTAGTGTCACTAGCTTTCCACTATCCACCTTATTCTGCCTATTACTAGTTCTCCTACAACTTATAATATTACTACACTGGGACTTCTCTGTTTTCCCCCAAAACCCATACCACTAACTATTTCTAGTTTAAAAGCTCTAACAGCTCCCTCCACTGCAGCTGCCAGTGCCCCCACCCCAGACTCTGATAAGCTAAAAACCCCATCCCTGGCATACATGTCATTTCTGCCATAGAAGAGGTCCCAGTTGTCAATGAATGTTACTGAATTTTCCTTACAGTATTTGTCCAGCCAGCAATTGACACCAATTGCCCTGGACAGCCATTCATTTCCAACTCCTCTCCTTGTCAAAATACCACATATGACAGGGTTCCCACCCTTCTTCCTAATTATGTCTATTGCTGACCTAAACCTGCTAGTCAGGTCCTCACTCCTACGTCTGCCAACATCGTTGCCTCCAGCACTGAGACAGATAATAGGATTGCTCCCATTACCTCTCATGATGTCGTCCAGTGTGGGCCGGTTGGCCTGCTGCGAGAAGGACTTGGGGGTGATGGTAAGCAGCAACCTTAAACCAAGACAGCAATGCCTAAGCGTACGTAATAAGGCAAATAGATTACTGGGATTTATATCAAGAAGTGTTAGCAACAGAAGTCCAGAGGTTATATTACAGCTTTATACATCATTAGTACGGCCTCACCTAGATTACGCAGCTCAGTTTTGGTCTCCATATTACAGAATGGACATAAATTCGTTAGAAAACATTCAGCGTAGAATGACTAAATTAATACATAGGATTAGAAATCTTCCTTACGAAGAAAGACTGAAGACCCTTAAATTACATTCACTTGTAAGACGTAGAATGAGGGGAGACATGATCGAGGTATACAAGTGGAAAATGGGTATTAACAAAGGGGATATAAATAAGGTCTTGAAGATATCTCTCCAAGAGAGAACCGGCAATAATGGATTCAAGTTAGATAAGTTTAGATTTAGAAAGGATATAGGATAGTATTGGTTTGTAAATAGGGTAGTTGATGAGTGGAACAGTCTGCCTAGTAGGGTTATTGAAGCTAGGACCTTGGGTAGTTTCAAATTTAGGTTGGATAAATTCATGAGTGAGAGGGGTTGGATTTGAGTGGGACTCGCGCATGAGTGGGTAGAATTGTCAAAGCTTATTTCTTGGGTAGCATTGAAAATTGGGTTGAGCAAATATTCTGTTAGTGGGACGGATTGTGAAGGACTTGCCTAGTATGGGCCAACAGGCCTGCTGCAGTGTTCCTCCTTTCTTATGTTCTTATGTTATGTTCTTATGGGACTTGGAGGGTTGTGAAGGTTGCTTGGGTGCCGCTGGGGATGGGATGGGCAAATATTTTTGTTGGTGGGTTGGTTTTGACATGAACGTGCCTAGTATTGGCCAGTAGGCCTGTTGCAGTGTTCCTCCTTTCTTATGTTCTTATGTTGATGGGAGCAAGTACTGTGCCTTGTGGAACAGAGCTTCGGGAAAGGCACAAATATATGGTTGGTTTTGAGAAGGACCTGTCTTATATGGTCCAGTAATGTTCCACTTCTCACGTTATTGTTCCTCCATAGCATCTCACCTCAGACCAATGTATATAAGGCTGAGTCACTGGGTTAAATGAGTCTTACAGCAGCAGCGGCAGGAGAAGCAAGTCAGCACAAAGGGCAGTACTCAACACCTGTTTAACATCCCAATGGATACTAAAGTGGTTAAATTCGTCCTTTTCGTGTTCTTGTTAACACCAGATCTGTATGTGAGCAACTCCATACCACAAGAGACCGGGGAGGAGAGCTCGCTGATGACCCGCGTATCAGAGTTCTTCTCTTATATTACTTCCAAAGTCAAGAACTTCTTCGTCCGAGGAATGGATGAAAATAATACTGAAGGTCATGCAGTGACACGTTTCACTGTATTGACCTCACTTAACTTTCTCATATCAACTTTAAGCTTTTTGATGAAGCTCAAGCTTATCGAAATTGGTCTTCCCAGCATTCTCACCACCGGAGAGATGATAGGATATATGTGGCTGATGTATGATACCACGATAACATTAATAGATTTTGCTTTCAACAGGGAACCCGTTACCAACCCAACGGGTTCTCTAGTTAGTGAGGAAGGTTTCACTTTGTCCCAGGATGACATTACTTCCATATATGAAGATAACGATGGAACAACTTTATTCCAAGATAATGCTGGCACTACTTTGTCCTTAGATAACGTTGGCACTACTATGCCACAGGATAACGATGGAACCACTTTATTCCAAGATAATGCTGGCACCACTTTGTCCTTAGATAACGTTGGCACTACTATGCCACAGGATAACGATGGAACCACTTTATTCCAAGATAATGCTGGCACCACTTTGACCCAGAATATCAATTACACTACTTTGTCCCAGGATAACAATGGTACCACCCTCGCCGAGTATGACGTAGACGTCATATTGTCCAGGGACAACGAAGGAGTCATATTGTCCCGGGATAACGAAGGAGTTATATTGTCCCAGGATAACAGTGATTCATCTTACTGTTCATTTCCATATTTTTGTTATTTTTATTAATAAATATGAAATACTATAAAAAATATTTTTTACCTTTCTCCATCGATGAAGTCCAGTGGCTTTATAGAAGTAGATGTAATAATTTGCTAGACCTGGAGATCACTAAAGAGCTTTGTACTCTGGGAGAACGAGATTTTTGTACTGCCTATAATAATGTACTTAGGAAGTGCCTGTCTGATCTTGCCTGGGGTTTTATTTTAATAATTTTATTGGCGACGATCATACTTACAATAATGAAGGTGTCTGCGATTATGCTTAACAAGCGAGAAGAGGCGCATCAAAAGAGCGGATAACATTACCCAGTATGCTAATATTAAGATGGGTATGGAAGAGTAGTAGTTAGGCTAAACGTGACGATGAAATTATAGTAGCCAGATAATCAAACATATTCAAAAGTGTCCTTTCAAGAGTATAGGAGAAAGATCGAGAAATAAATATGACTAAAGACTAATTAACAATGAGGCCAGATTAATAAAAAGTTCTTGTTAGTATTGAAACAAAATAAGTCTCCGGGACCCGACGAATTGATTTCAAATGTATACCTGGAGTACCTTTAGAGGGTTTCGGGGGTCAACTACTTTTTGTGTTCTATTTGTCAGGAAGTTATAGATCCATCTACCAACTTTTCCTGTTATTCCTTTATCACATATTTTGTGTGCTATTACGCCATGGTCACACTTGTCGAAAGCTTTTGCAAAGTCTGTGTATATAACATCTGTATTTTGTTTATCTTCAACAGCATCCAGAGCCCTGTCATAGTGGTCCAGAAGCTGAGACAGGCAGGAGCGACCTGCTCTAAACCCGTGTTGCCCTGGGTTGTGTAATTGATGTGTAATAAAGTAACCCCTTCCCTGATTAAATTGGTCTAAGAAAGGGCTATTAACTGTGTATGACTTATAACTTGCCTTATTATGATAGCTAAATGATACCTGTATATTGTATGATTAGAGTAAATTGTAAGAATAATAATTTAAGGTGCAATGACTTATTTTTGACTCATGTGATCTACCCTAATACATACTTCTTATTTCTAACCTATATCTTATTCCTAACCTATCTTTTATGCTAATACTCTTTTATTAAATATCTACTACTTATGTTTAACTATGTTTATTTTCTGTAAGTTGCCTGTCACATGTAACTGAACTTAACCTAGCTTATATATGTTTTTGCTATTTTTGTACCACTATTTTATTTTCCTCTGTCATATTCATACTAGCCTATGTTTCATGTTTATTCTGTGTATACAATATGTTCATTCTTTTGTGTCTTATAATTGTGTTAAGTTATACTGTTTGTTCACTTTATTTCAGCTGTCTTATTTTTATGTAAAATCTTGAATTATTTTTGATATGCCATTTTTATTGTTTTCATAATTTGTTAATTATGTTCCTTTCTTGTATTTTTTTTTCAAGATCTTATTTTGTGTGTAGAAGTTCTTGCTTGTGTATTTTGTGACTAAACCTGGAAAATGATTTTTAGGTCTTAGCAGCAACCAGGCACCCCCCCCCAAAGATATGCCTCCAAAGTAGGAGAGATCCACCAGAGACACTGATGAGAGGAGAGTGCTAGAGAGACCTTGAACACTATAGTCCTGGAGGATCAGACCAGACTTGTAATCTGGGATTTTGGAAGGTCTCAGGAGTATCCCAAAGCAGGAATGTATCAAGACTATTTAAACCTCAGTATGGAAAGCAATGGAGTCCCTTGGGAACTATGTGGGGAGGTGGTTTTGACAGCAGTAAGCCAGTCCTGCTAATAATAATTAAGTATTTGTTGATATAATTTTTTTTATGTGTTAATACTTTCAGATACCCCTGTAATGTGCTTATTAAATTGTAAGTGGTCTTACCTGGGTATGTTTTACTTTCCCCTTTGAGCCATGTATATAAGGTCCATGTGTCAGAGACTAAATTTAATAACCTATTGATATTATAATTTTTCTGTGGAGAGTCAAGCCCCTGATAAGGTGCCTACTGCTCATGTTTTCAGGCCATGCTACCCTAAGAGCCAGTACTTATCATGACCCCTATCTTGTTATAACTATCCTGTATTATTTCTCACTGGGTTTTCTCCTTCTTCTATGAATATCGTTTCTTTTATCCCTTCCACTATTAAAAGAGCAGGTGGTGGCAGCATACTCCCAAGAGAATAGACAGCTACCGTCTATTCTCCCATATTCTAGTAATGTTCCCTTTTTATTTGATCTCTATATTCCCATATTTTTTTGTATCCACTCCAAGTCTCTACCTGAGGGAATAGACATTATGGTATCGTCTGGTACTGTCGACCCCAGGGTGGGGCTGGGGTGATAGCTGCATTTCATATGGGTATCTAGGTGGTTGGCGATCTTGCTTCTTAGAACCCTCTCAAAGATTTTTATGATATGGGATGTTAGTGTTATCAGTCTGAAGTTCTTTGCAATTGCTTTACTGCCACCCTTGTGGAGTGGGGCTATGTCTGTTGTTTTTAATGTGTGGGATGACCCCTGTGTCCATGTTCCCTCTCCATAGAGTCTGGGCCTGGGGCAGAGTGCATGGGCATGTCGTTTATTGTCTTTTCAAAGTCTTGTGGTGTTAGGATAATATCAGATTTTTTGGGATTACCAGATTTTGGGTCTCGTTCATAAAGAATTAATTTTGATTGTCGACCCTTAGTCTGGGTAACGGCTCGCTGAACACTGATTGATTCTGAGGAAGGTTACCAATGAACTACAGAAGGAACTTGACAAATTAATGTCATAACTGGAGTATACCTGGAGAGAGTTCCAGGGGTCAACGGCCCTGCGGCTCGGTTGGATCAGAGCCTGATCAACCAGGCTGTTACTGCTGGCTGCACGCAGTCCAACGTACGAACCACAGCCTGGCTGGTCAGGTACCGACTTTAGGTGCCTATCCAGTGCCTGCTTGAAGACAGCCAGGGGTTTGTTGGTAATCCCCCTGATGTATGCTGGGAGGCAGTTGAACAGTCTTGGGCCCCTGACACTTATTGTGTTGTCTCTCAACGTGCTAGTGGCCCCCCCTGCTTTTCATTGGGGGGATGTTACATCGCCTGCCGAGTCTTTTGCTTTCGTAGGGAGTGACTCTCGTGTGCACGTTTGGTACTAATCCCTCGAGAATTTTCCAAGTGTATATAATAATGTATAATGTAATGTTATTATATAATAATGTATAATATAATAATGTATAATGTAATGTTATTACAGTCTGCCTAGTAGGGTTATTGAAGCAAGGACCTTGGGTAGTTTCAAATTTAGGTTGGATAAATTCATGAGTGAGATAAGATAAGATTTCTTCGGATTTTGAACCCCGGAGGATTGTCTGTCTTATTTCCATTGGGGTCCTTAATCTTGTCCCCCAGGATGCGACCCACACCAGTCGACTAACAACCCAGGTACCTATTTGCTGCTAGGTGAACATGACAACAGGTGTAAGAAAACACGTCGAAATATTTCCACCCGCCGGGAATCGAACCCGGGCCCTCCGTGTGTGAAGCGAGAGCTCTAGCCACCAGAGGGGTTGGATTTGAGTGGGAATTGCACATGAGTAAATAGAATTATCAAAGATTATTTCTTGGGTAGCATTGAAGATTGGGTTGAACATTCTGTTAGTGGGATAGAATGTGAAGAACCTGCCTAGTATGGGCCAACGGGCCTGCTGCAGTGTTCCTCCTTTCTTATGTTCTTATCTCTCCCGCCTGCGTTCTAGGGAGTACAGGTTTAGGAACTTCAAGCGTTCCCAGTAATTGAGTTGGTTTATCGCAGTTATGCGTGCCGTGAAGGTGTGTCATCGGGTGTCATCTGCAAAGGAAGACACTGCACTGTGGCTTATATCTCTGTCTATGTCCGATATGAAGATGAGGAACAGGATGGGAGCGAGTACTGTGCCTTGTGGAACAGAGCTTTTCACTGTAGCCGCCTCAGACTTTACTCTGTTGACTCTTTGTGTTCTACTTGTTAGGAAATTATAGATCCATCTTCCAACTTTTCCAGTTATTCCTTTATCACGCATTTTGTGTGCTATATAACATCTGCATTCTGTTTGTCTTCTAGAGCATCCAGGACCTTGTCATAGTAGTCCAGTAGTTGGGACAGACAGGAGCGACCTGCTCTAAACCCATGCTGCCCTGGGTTGTGTAATTGATGGGTATCTAGATGAGTGGTGATCTTGCTTCTTAGAACCCTTTCAAAGATTTTTATGATATGGGACGTTAGCGCTATTGGTCTGTAGTTCTTTGCTATTGCTTTACTGCCCCCTTTGTGGAGTGGGGCTATGTCTGTTGTTTTTAGGAACTGCGGGACAACCCCAGTGTCCATGTTCTTGCAAACAAGGAAACCCTTGTTATTAATTTAGAAATTACAGAGGAACTCGGCACAAGTGACCACAAATCAATTACCTTTAACATTGAATGGATGTATGATAGTAGGGATAATTCAGTAACGGTCCCAGACTTTCGCTTAGCAGATTACAAAGGGCTTAGAGAACACTTATCAACTGTGGACTGGGGTAACGAAGAGAGCTATCAATATGACAGTTTTCTGAACACTATACAGGCTGCCCAAAGAACATTTATCCCATATAAAGAAATTAGATCAAGTAGAAATGACCCAAAATGGATGAATAATAGGCTCAAATATCTTTTAGGGCAGAAGAAAGGAATTTACAGGCGCATAAAAAGAGGTGAGGGTCATCTTATAAATCAGTATACTATCATTAAGAGGAATGTTAAAAAGGGGATAAGAAAAGCTAAACGGGATTATGAAATTAAAGTTGATAGGGATTCAAAAACTAACCCAAAAAGTTTTTTCCAGGTTTATAGAACAAAAGTTAGAGATAAGATAACCTCCCCTTAAAAATAACTCTGGGCATCTTACTGACAAGGAGAATGATATGTGCTTTATTTTTAATAATTATTTTCTCTCAGTTTTCACACAGGAAGGCACAATAATATCCCAGTAATTAATTTTTATAGTGGTCCTGAAGAAGATAAATTATGTAATATCACAGTCACTAGCGAAATAGTTATGAAACAAGTAGACCGACTGAAACAAAATAAATCGCCGGGTCCTGATGAGCTTTTTGCAAGGGTTCTTAAGGAATGCAAAATGGAACTCTGTGAACCATTAAGTAACATTTTTAATATATCTCTTCAAACAGGTGTAGTGTCTGATATGTGGAAGATAGCTAATGTAATTCCTATTTTTAAAGCAGGGGACAAGTCACTACCATCAAATTACCGCCCAATAAGCCTGACCTCAATTGTAGGCAAATTACTAGTCACTTATAGCTGATATTATAAGAAACCATCTCAATAAACATAATTTGATTAACGATACTCAGCATGGATTCACGAGGGGCCGTTCCTGCCTAACTAATTTATTAACTTTCTTCGGTAAAGCTTTTGAGGCTGTTGATCACGATAAGGAATTCGATATTGTTTATTTAGACTTTAGTAAGGGTTTTGATAGAGTACCGCACCAGAGACTGTTAAAGAAAGTGGCAGCTCATGGCATTGGGGGAAAAGTGCTGTCATTCATCGAGTCATGGCTCAGTTAGTTAGTTAGTTTGATATCTTTATTATGCACCCCATACCCATCCTGTGGGCGGTAGTCAAAAGATTACAGAGGTACATAATGGGTCCAGGGACTGGACCTCAAAGTTTGATAGCTGAGCAAGTTACAAAGGTAATGAACTCAGATGGTCACAATCATGACAAGTTACAAAGGTATTTGCAGATTACAGAGGTATATATAGGGTCCAGAGACTGGGCCCCAAAGTTTTGATAGCTGAACAAGGTACAATGGTAATTAATTCACTAGTTACAAGGTAATGAATCATGTAAGTAAATTTACTTACGTCTGTACATGGTTGCACTCATGAACAAATTATAAAGCAATGAGCAATCTATTAGTCTACACCCAGCCACAACTGTAATGAGTTATTGGTGCAAATTTTAATTGTTGGGTCACACACACACACATATACATATACACATACACACGCATACATGTATATACATACACACATACACATACACACATGTACATACACACACACACACACACACACACGTGTCAATGCTTTATTTACAGGGAGCAAAGTCAGGGTATTTTTCCAGAATGGTCTGTAATATACCACTGTGGATAAAATACTTTGACATATCTTGAACATTTCTGAATGAGTAGTCTCTGAATTCATTAATTTTATCGCACTCCAGTACATAATGACGCAGGGTGTGACAATAATCCAACTGGAAAAGTTTACATCTTGTTTGGTCTACATCTGGTGGTGGTGATTTAACCTGCCAAATATACTTGTAACCCAGCCGGAGGCGGGCGGTAGTGACATCCAAGAGTCTGCTTATTTTGTTGGATGCACCATAGACATGTGGCTCCTCCTGCATGATAGAATGATGATAGATGGACTGACTGGTGTCAAACCCCTGAGTCTTAAGTCAATAAAATTCAGTTGAAGTTCTTTTCGTATTATTGTTCTCAAACTGCTAACTGACAAGCCAAGATTGTAATCTATCCCCTCTTTGAAAGCATAAAACTTAGCCAATTTATCAGTTCTATCATGCATCTGAAGACCAATGCGAGATGGAATCCACAGCATGTGCACTCTGACTCTACTATCCAGAATCCTACCATACCTGTGCCTGGCTTCTGACACGAGCATGCTACAAGTTATACTTGATGAGTTGAGAGCATTTATGGATGACAGAGAATCAGTTACAATTAGAGAGTTAACCTTAGATACATGGACGCATTTGAGTGCAAGGAGTATGGCAAACAGTTCTGTCTGAAGGGTAGAGGCCCAGTTATTGATGCGTGCTCCAATTTCTTTAAGAGAGCCATCACTCTGTATGACAACAGCAGCACTACCAGCTGCACCAGTGGATTGGTGAACAGAACCATCAACGTAAATAATTTGTGAGAGAGTGTGCTGTTTGGCTAAATTATCAATACAGTTTAAGGCATCATGTTTGGCTTCAAGGCGAAGCTTTGGTTGTGATTTAAGAAGTAGTTTGGGGGGAAATGGAGGGATGGTAGTTTGGAATGGGGTAATATTCCATGGAGCGGAGAAGTGCCGCTGTTGCCTTACTTGCCACAGATCATGTATCTGATTCATGCGGAGGTCGGTTATGGCTCACCAATAGGAAAGCAGAGAGTGTGCATAAATGGGGGTAAATCCGAGTGGGGATCTGTAACAATTGGTGTTCCACAGGGATCAGTCTTAGGCCCGTTTTGGTTATAATATATATCAATGACCTTGATGAGGGAATTACTAGTGATATGAGCAAATTCGCCGACGACACAAAGATAGGTAGGATAATTGATTCTAACGTAGATGTCAGCGAACTTCAGGAGGATTTAGACAAACTCAATTCGTGGTCAGAAAAGTGGCAGATGCAGTTCAATGTAGATAAATGCAAGGTTCTGAAGCTCTATACATCACTAGTGAGACCTCATTTGGATTATGCAGCTCAGTTTTGGTCTCCTTACTACAGGATGGATATAGATTCATTGGAGAACATACAAAGAATGACTAAAATGATTTACAGTATAAGAAATATCCTGTATGAAGATACTTAGAGCGTTGAATCTCCACTCTCTGGAGAGACGTAAATGAATGGTTCAGAGAACCGACGAGTTGGTAAATTAGACACATATGCAACACTTGGGTATCTTTATTGAGGAAACGTTTCGCCACACAGTGGGGTTCATCAGTCCATACAAAGGGGGGAATCGTGGGAAAAGGAGGGTATGAGGTGGTCAGTCCCCAATCTTGAGTCGATGTTGTCAGTCCATCAATCTTGAATATAATAAAAAATATGAGCTAGGGGAAACTTTTATACTGT
>WNWK01039489.1:0-17429 GCA_009830355.1 Cherax destructor
TTTCCTGCACGAGGTTCAGTGGGACAGAGAACTGGCAGGAAGTCAGTAAATGGGGATGATGGAATTGTGGAAAAAAGGGCCAAGGAAGCTGAGGAGAGGTTTGAAACAAGGGTTAAAGAAATAACGAAAAGCCGGGGTGGGGCCCAGGGTTTTCACAAAAAAAGTCTAGAGGGCCCAAACCAAGTTGTAGGGAATGGAAGAAGTATAAAAGGCAAAAAAACCCAGGAAATAAGGGGAAATGTGGAAGGAACGAATATGCACAGGTAAAAAAAGGAGGCCCAACGACAATAAAAAAAATGACAGTAGCAAAAACCAAATCTGACCGAAGCGTTGAAACCACATCAGGGGGAAAAACAGTCAAGGGACCAGGTAATAAAAGCAAAGGATGGGGAATGAATGGTTCAAGGAACCTCCTGTTCCACGATTCTCCTTTTAGACTGATGAAGCCCTTTTGGCAAACTTTTCCTCAATAAAGATACCCAAGTTTTTGCATATGTCTAATTTACCGAAAAGGGGATCTTGGGGGGTTCGAGAAATCTCCTGGGGCCCAAATCAACCAAATAACTGCTCCCTAAGGTGGTTTCGACATCTAAGTAAGGGTTATTCACGCCGTCACCTGAAAGTCAGAACCATATTATAGTATGCAGCACCAATTCGGAACCCACCTGTTTAAACCGTCAAGAACATGAACATAAGAAAGGAAACACTGCAGCAGGCCTTTTGGGGCCATACTAGAGCAGGTCCTTCACAATCCGTCCCACTAACAGAATATTTGCTCAACCCAATTTTCAATGCTACCAGAAATGCTTTGACAATTCTACCCCTCATGCGCGAGTCCCACTCAAATCCAACCTCTCACTCATGAATTTATCCAACCTAAATTTGAAACTCCCAAGGTCCAGCCAATAACCCTACTAGGCAGACTGTTCCACTCATCAACTACCCTATTTCCAAACCAATACTTTCCTATATCCTTCTAAATCTAAACTTATCTAACTTGAATCCATTATTGCGGGTTCTCTCTTGGAGAGATATCCTCAAGACCTTATTTATATCCCCTTTGTTTACCCATTTTCCACTTTATACCTCGTCATGTCTCCCCTCATTCTACGTCTTACAAGTGAATGTAATTTTAGGGTCTTCAATCTTTTCTTCGTAAGGAAGATTTCTAATGCTATGTATTAATTTAGTCATTCTAGTGAATGTTTTCTAACGAATTTATGTCCATTCTGTATGCATAACTGAGACGTGTTCATACGAAAAATAGGGACATGCCTGCTGAATGTCATATATAGGGTTTTAAATTGTTCCAAGTAGCCCAGAAGTTTCGGGAAGGGGGTGGAGTGGCACTGTATGTCGAGATCGCTTGAACTGTTGCATAAAAGGAATAAAGTCTGAAATAACACATACAGAGTCTGTCTGGATAGAATTTTCAGAGGGGCATGAAAAATTGATTTTAGGTGTGATATACCGTCCCCAAACTTAGATAGGGACCAAGGAGAGCTATATGGGAGGGAAATTGTTAAGGCCACAATGACGATAACGTAGTTATTCTGGTGACTTCAACTTTAGTCAAATTGATTGGAATTTTTGACTGGGAATTTAGAATCTAACGACTTCTTAGATGTAGTTCAAGATTGTTTTTGAAGCAGTTTGTGACAGAACCTCAAGGGAAATAACCTGTTGACTTAGTTCTGCAAACAAGGAAACCCTTGTTAATAATTAGAAATTACGAGGAACTCGGCGCAAAGCGACCACAAATCAATTACCTTTTGGCATTGATTGGAAGTTTACATAGTACGAATAACTCAGTAACGGTCCCAGATTTTCGCTTAGCAGATTACAATGGACTTAGAGAACACTTTCATCTGGACTGGGGTAATGAAGATAGCTATCAATATGACAGTTTTCTGAACACTATACATCTGCCCAAATAACATTTATCCTATATAAAGAGAAATTAGATCAAGAAATGATCAAAATGGATGAATAATAGGCTCAAATATCTTTTAGGGCAGAAGAAAGGAGTTTATAGGCGTATCAAAAGGGTGAGGGTCATCTTTAGAGGTCAGTATATTGACATTAAGAGGACGTTAAAAGAGGATAAGAAAAGCTAAACGGACTACAAGAAATTAGTTGCTAGGATTCGAAAACTAACCCAAAAAGTTTTTTCAGGTGTATAGAACAAAGTTATAGAGATAAGATAGGTCCCTTAAAAGAATAATTATGGGTATCTTATGACAAAGAGAATGAAATGTGCTCTATTTTTAATAATTATTTTCTCTCGGTTTTCACTCAGGAAATTAATAATATCCCAAGAATTAGGTATTTTAGTGGGCCTGAAGAAGATAAATTATGTAGTATCACAGTCACTAGCTTGAAAAGTTATCAAACAGATAGAGCCGTTTGAACAAAAATCGCTGAGCCCTGATGAGCTTTTTCAAGGTTCTTAAGTGCAAATAGAACTCTGTGAACCCTTAACAACATTTTTAACCTATCTCTTCAAACAGGTGTAGTGCCGGATACGTGGAGAGATGGCTAATGTAATTCCTATTTTTAAAGCAGGGGACAAGTGTTTACCATCAAATTACGCCAATAAGTCTACAAATTAAGGCATAAGAACATAAGAAAGGAGGAACACTGCGGCCGTTGGCCCATTCTAGGCAGTCCCTCCACTCCATCCACCAACAGAACATTTGCTCAACCAACTTTCAATGCCACCAAAAACAAGCTCCGACAATTCATCCACTCATTGCAATTCCCACTCAAATCCAACCTTTCACTCATGAATTTATCACCTAAATTTAAAACTACCCAAGGTCCTTGCTTCAATAACCCTACTAGGCAGACTGTTCCATTCATCAACTACCCTATTTCCAAACCAATACTTTCAATCCTTTCTAAATTAACTATCTAACTTGAATCCATGTTTGCGGTTCTCTCTTGGAGAGATACCTCAAGACCTTATTATATCCCCTTTGTTAATACCCATTTTCCATTGTAGGCAAGTGCTAGAGTCGATTATAGCTGATAAGATAAAGCCATCTCGATAGGCATAATTTGATTAATGATACTCAACTGGATTCACAGAGGCGTTTCCTGCCTAACTAATTTGTAACTTTTTCAGTGAGGCTTTTGAGCGTTGATAATGATAAAGAATTCGATATCGTTTATTTGGATTTTAGTAACTTTGCGATAGAGTACCACATCAGAGACTGTTAAAGAAAGAGCTGCTCATGGCATTGGGAAAAAAGTGTTGTCATGGATCGAGTCATGGCTCACCAATAGGAAGCAGAGGGTGTGCATAAATGAGGTTAATGGAGTGGGGATCTGTAACAAGTGGCGTTCCTCAGGGATCGGTTTTGGGCCCGTTGTTGTTTTATAATATATAAATGACCTTGACGAGGGAATTTCTAGTGATATGAGCAAATTCTGATGACACGAAGATAGGTAGGATAATCGATTCAGACGTAGATGTCAGTGAACTACAGGAGGATTTAGACAAACTCAATTCCTGGTCAGAAAAATGGCAGATGCAGTTCAATGTAGATAAATGCAAAGTTCTAAAGCTCGGAGTGTCCATAACCCAAGCACTTATAGTTAAATAACGTAGAACTTAGCCATACAGATTGCAGAAGGACTTGGGGTGATGAGCAGCAACCTTAAACCAAGACAGCAATGCCTAAGCGTACGTAATAAGGCAAATAGATTACTGGGATTTATATCAAGAAGTGTTGAACAGAAGTCCAGACGTTATATTACAGCTTTATACATCATTAGTAAGGCCTCACCTAGATTACGCAGCTCAGTTCTGGTCTCCATATTACAGAATGGACATAAATTCGTTAGAAAACATTCAGCGTAGAATGACTAAATTAATACATAGCATTGAAATCTTCCTTACGAAGAAAGATTGAAGACCCTTAAATACATTCACTTGTAAGACGTAGAATGAGGGAGACATGATCGAGTATACAAGTGGAAAATGGGTATTAACAAAGGGATATAAATAAGGTCTTGAGGTATCTCTCCAAGAGAGAACCCAATAATGGATTCAAGTTAGATAAGTTTAGATTTAGAAAGGATATAGGAAAGTATTGGTTTGGAAATAGGGTAGTTGATGAATGGAACAGTCTGCCTAGTAGGGTTATTGAAGCAAGGACCTTGGGTAGTTTTAAATTTAGGTTGGATAAATTCATGAGTGAAAGGGTTGGATTTGAGTGGGAATTGCACATGAGTAAATAAAATTATCAAAGCTTATTTTTGGGTAGCATTGAAAATTAGGTTGAACAAATATTCTGTTGGTGGGATGGAATGTGAAGGACTTGCCTAGAATGGGCCAACAGGCCTGCTGCAGTGTTCCTCCTTTCTTATGTTCTTATGTTCTTATGTAATATGGAGACCAGAACTGAGCTGCGTAATCTAGGTGAGGCCTTACTAATGATGTATAAAGCTGTAATATAACCTCTGGACTTCTGTTGCTAACACTTCTTGATATAAATCCCAGTAATCTATTTGCCTTATTACGTACGCTTAGGCATTGCTGTCTTGGTTTAAGGTTGCTGCTTACCATCACCCCCAAGTCCTTCTCGCAATCTGTATGGCTAAGTTCTACGTTATTTAACTTATAAGTGCTTGGGTTATGGACACTCCCGAGCTTCAGAACCTTGCATTTATCTACATTGAACTGCATCTGCCACTTTTCTGACCACGAATTAAGTTTGTCTAAATCTTCCTGAAGTTCTATGACATCTATGTTTGAATCAATTATCCTACCTATCTTCGTGTCGTCGGCGAATTTGCTCATATCACTAGTAATTCCCTCATCAAGGTCATTGATATATATTATAAATAACAATGGGCCTAAGACTGATCCCTGTGGAACACCACTTGTTACAAGTCCCCATTCGGATTTAACCCCATTTATACACACTCTCTGCTTCCTATTGGTGAGCCATGACTCGATCCATGACAGCACTTTTCCCCCAATGCCATGAGCTGCCACTTTCTTTAACAGTCTCTGGTGCGGTACTCTATCAAAAGCCTTATTAAAGTCTAAATAAACAATATCGAATTCTTTATCGTGATCAACAGCCTCAAAAGCTTTACTGAAGAAGGTTAATAAATTAGATAGGCAGGAACGGCCCCTCGTGAATCCATGCTGGGTATCATTAATCAAATTATGGTTATCTAGATGGCTTCTAATAATATCAGCTATAATTGACTCTAGTAATTTGCCTACAATTGAGGTCAGGCTTATTGGGCGGTAGTTTGACGGTAGTGACTTGTCCCCTGCTTTAAAAATAGGAATTACATTAGCCATCTTCCACATATCAGACACTACACCTGTTTGAAGAGATAAATTAAAAATGTTAGATATTGGTTCACAGAGTTCCATTTTGCATTCCTTAAGAACCCTTGCAAAAGCTCATGGACCCGGCGATTTATTTTGTTTCAGTCGGTCCAGCTGTTTCATAATCATTTCGCTAGTGACTGTGATATTACATAATTTATCTTCTTCTGGGCCTCTGTAAAAATTAATTACTGGGATATTATTAATGTCTTCCTGTGTGAAAACCGAGAGAAAATAATTATTAAAAATAGAGCACATATCATTCTCCTTGTCAGTAAGATGCCCAAAGTTATTTTTAAGGGGACCTATCTTATCCCTAACTTTTGTTCTATAAACCTGGAAAAAACTTTTGGGTTAGTTTTGAATCCTAGCAACTTTAATTTCATAGTCCCGTTTAGCTTTTCTTATTCCCTTTTTAACGTCCCTCTTAATGTCAGTATACTGATTTATAAGATGACCCTCACCTCTTTTTATGCGCCTATAAATTCCTTTCTTCTGCCCTAAAAGATATTTGAGCCTATTATTCATCCATTTTGGGTCATTTCTACTTGATCTAATTTCTTTATATGGGATAAATGTTCTTTGGGCAGCCTGTATAGTGTTAAGAAAACTGTCATATTGATACCTCTCTTCTTCACCCCAGTCCACAGTTGATAAGTGTTCTCTAAGTCCATTATAATCTGCTAAGCGAAAATCTGGGACCATTACTGAATTATCCCTACTATCATACATCCATTCAATGCTAAAGGTAATTGACTTGTGGTCGCTTGAGCAAAAGTTTACATCAAGACTAGTCCCAGAGAAAAGGGGTATGTCCTACGAGGAGAGGTTAAGGGAACCCAACCTGACGACATTGGAGGACAAGAGGGATGGGGGGAATGGACTTGGTAACGACGAATATTATACTGAGAGAAATTGACAAGGTGGTCAGGGCCAGAATGTTCCAGAGATGTGACACAGCAACAAGGAGTCACAACTGGAAGTTAAAAACTCAGATGAGTCACAGGGATGTTAGGAAGTATTTCATCAACCTTAGAGTTATCAGGAAGTGGAACAATCTGGAGAGAAAAGTAATGGAGGCAGGATCTATACATATCATTAAGAAGAGGTACGATAAGGCTCTTGGAGCAGGAAGAGTGGACCTAGTAGTGACTAGCGAAGAGGCTGGGCTAGGAGCTGTGAATGGACCCCTGCAATCACAAATAGGTGAGTACAAACACAGAACATAAGAACATAAGAAAGGAGGAACACTGCAGCAGGCCTGTTGGCCCATACTAGGCAGGTCCTTCACAATCCGTCCCACTAACAGAATATTTGCTCAACCCAATTTTCAATGCTACCCAAGAAATAAGCTTTGACAATTCTACCCACTCATGCGCGAGTCCCACTCAAATCCAACCCCTCTCACTCATGAATTTATCCAACCTAAATTTGAAACTACCCAAGGTCCTAGCTTCAATAACCCCACTAGGCAGACTGTTCCACTCATCAACTACCCTATTTCCAAACCAATACTTTCCTATATCCTTTCTAAATCTAAACTTATCTAACTTGAATCCATTATTGCGGGTTCTCTCTTGGAGAGATATCCTCAAGACCTTATTTATATCCCCTTTGTTAATACCCATTTTCCACTTGTATACCTCGATCATGTCTCCCCTCATTCTACGTCTTACAAGTGAATGTAATTTTAGGGTCTTCAATCTTTCTTCGTAAGGAAGATTTCTAATGCTATGTATTAATTTAGTCATTCTACGCTGAATGTTTTCTAACGAATTTATGTCCATTCTGTAATATGGAGACCAGAACTGAGCTGCGTAATCTAGGTGAGGCCTTACTAATGATGTATAAAGCTGTAATATAACCTCTGGACTTCTGTTGCTAACACTTCTTGATATAAATCCCAGTAATCTATTTGCCTTATTACGTACGCTTAGGCATTGCTGTCTTGGTTTAAAGTCCCCTAGAGAGGCAGATGATCCCGTAGCTACTTATTCAAAACCTTAATCGCACTTCCATTTGTTCTCGGGGTGTGTCATACACCTCCTCCCTGGATATACGAGTTCTGAAGATCACCCATCTTGTTCCTTTATGTCTGTGAGTCTCAGCACCTCAACAACCATCTCTTCCCCTCTCTACATTACACCTTTCATATCACTAGTCCGCCTTTAATTTCTTCATTCCTTATTCTCCGCATAATATTCCCATCACACGTTGACCTGAAACACATCTCCGTGCCTCTAGCAGGGGCAGGATGATAACGTGTCAGACAGTCTATAACAAAATCTCAGACGAGTTTAAAATGAATAAAAATCAAACTGCTAAATCAAATTTAATAATTTGCCGTAATTTAATTATTTACATTGTGAGTAATTGTATGTCCCACTGAGTTCCACACATTGTAAATAGTGCAAATGTTTATCAATAGATACATCTTGCAGACCTACAATTATGAAAGCTTTCAGGAACCCTGCATCCAGCCTCCAGCCTCCAGCCTCCAGCCTCCAACCTCCAACCTCCAGTCTCCAGTCACCAGCCTCCAGCCTCCAACCTAAAGCCTCCAGCCTCCAGCCTCCAACCTCGAGCCTCCAGCCTCCAGCCTCCAGCCTCCAACCTCCAGCCTCCAGCCTCCAGCCTCCAGCCTCCAGCCTCCAGCCTCCAGCCTCCAGCCTCCAGCCTCCAGCCTCCAGCCTCCAGCCTCCAGCCTCCAACCTCCAACCTCCAGTCTCCAGTCACCAGCCTCCAGCCTCCAACCTAAAGCCTCCAGCCTCCAGCCTCCAGCCTCCAGCCTCCAGCCTCCAGCCTCCAGCCTCCAGCCTCCAGCCTCCAGCCTCCAACCTCCAGCCTCCAGCCTCCAGCCTCCAGCCTCCAGTCTCCAGTCACCAGCCTCCAGCCTCCAACCTAAAGCCTCCAGCCTCCAGCCTCCAACCTCCAGCCTCCAGTCTCCAGCTTCCAGCCTCCAACTTAAAGCCTCCAGCCTCCAACCTCCAACCTTCAGCCTCCAACCTCCAGCCTCCAGCCTCCAACCTCCAGCCTCCAGCCTCCAACCTCCATCCTCCAGCTTCCAACCTCCAGCCTCCAGCCTCCAGCCTCCAACCTCCTACCTCCAGCCTCCAGCCTCCAGCTCCCAGCTTCCTCCTCCTCCACAATCAATGATGAGCAACTATGAGAAGTGCCTCGTTATCTCACTGTTATTATCTCTGCACAAGCACGTCTCTCCCTAAGATTCCCTACAGGAGCGACCAATATGCTTCAACCAAACTAGCTTGGCTTTTGCTCGTCTGTTCCTGTGATCGAAGGAATTTGAGCGTCACTCTCTTTTCTAGAATCAAATCTAATTGCTCCCCATTCCCTAGGCCCTGTATTACCCTCACTAGTTAATGCTTCCTAAATATTATAATAATAAAAAAATTCATTTCCCTCGTTATTTCACAAACACTGATCGTCATGAGTGGCTTCACATGCTTGGCCAAAGTTGACTTTTACTCTGAAATGTTTACCTTCTCTCCTTCACAACTTGAGTCTCAGTCTTCTCATGAAAACCCTTTCTAACTTTTAACAACTCACAACTTATTTCACACATCTGTAGCACCTGCCAAATTGCTTTCCTCTCTTTTTTTTAAACTACTTGTTCTCTCTAGGCTGGAATACTGCTGTACACTGACATCTCCATTCAAGGCAGGTGAAACTGCAGAACTAGAGAATGTACAGAAAACCTTTAATGCACATATAAGTTCCGTCAAACACCTTAACTACTGGGAACGCTTGGAAGCACTTGACTTGTACTCACTGGAGCGCAGGCGACATCAGAAAATCCTAGAGGGACTGGTCTTTAATCTGCACACAGAAATCACTCCCTACGAAAGTGAAAGACTTGGCAGGCGATGCAACATCCCCCAATGAAAAGTAGGGGCGCCATTAGTACACTAAGAGAAAACACAATAAGTGTCTGGGGCCCAAGACTGTTCAACAGCCTCCCACCAGCCATAAGGAAAATTACCAATAGACCCCTGGTTGTCTTCAAGAGGGAGCTGGACAGATACCTACAGTCAGTACCAGATCAGCCGGGCTGTGGTTCGTACGTTGGACTACGTGTGGCAAGCAGTAACAGCCTGGTTGATCAGGCCCTGATCCACCGGGAGGCCTGGTCATGGACCAGGCCGCGGGGGCGTTGATCCCCGGAATACTCTCCAGGTAGCCTCCAGGTAGCCTCCAGGTGATCTGTAGTCACTTTGTGTTCTGCAGCAGCGTATCAGTCACCTTCGTGCTGTGACTTGCAACAAGGCTGAAACACTTGAATTACCTGGACAACACCTGAAGACGGTTTCGAGGATCAACGCCTCCGCGGCTCGGTCTGTGACCAGGCCTCCTGGTGGATCAGGGTCTGATCAATTATGCTGTTACTACTGGCCGCACGCAGACCGACGTACGAACCGAAGCCAGACTTATCAGATAATTCCTGAACGATATTTCGTATACATAAAAGGCTTATCTTGTATTATGGGAGTGTATAACTACAGTTCTGCTATACCATTTTCTGGTATATTATTATTATTATTATTATTATTATTATTATTATTATTAATTCACGGAAGTAATGAAATGTGATCACAGGACTATGCGGAAGGACTTTCTACATGTTTATACATATGTATGGAGCTACTTCAACAGGTATGTCATAGTAGCAACCTTTCTTATGATTAGTGAACGGAGGACTGATCCTACAGCAGTAAATATAATAACTCACAAGGTTTTGAGCAAAATTCCAAAGTAAATGTAAATGTTTTGTTTATATAGGAACCTCATAAGTGCATCTGGATGGTAATGGACTATATTTTGCTCACAAATGTGACAATGGTCCAGGAGGGAGCGAAACGTCGTCATAAAGTTTAAGTGCGGGAGACTGGCAGTGTTTCAGCCACAGTATTATGACTATTGGTCAGAAAAAAAACAGGTAAATCTACTTCAATGAAACGATATAACAAACCATAATATCCAGTGACTGAATACTGTACAATACTGTACAATACTGTACAATACTGTACAGTACTATACAGTACTGTACAATACTATATTAAAAATATTCGTATCCTACCAACAACCAGTGATAATTGCCTCAGTTATTGTCAATCCTCTTTTGAATATTTTTTTTATGGAGTTTGGTGTTTTTTTTTAAATTCTTGGCTGCTGAAAAGTATTTGAGGGTAATCTTGTCTAAACCTTGCTGAGCCGCCAAACTCGTAATTGCCTCATGTTTTTGTAATGGGATGGGAATGGTGATCTTCCAGGTTTGTTGTTGAAGGTGTGTTGAGACTACGAGCCATCTTCTCTGCCCGGCGTTGGCAATGATGATGTGTGTGTACTCACCTATTTGTGGTTGCAGGGGTCGATTCATAGCTCCTGGCCCTGCCTCTTTGCTGGTCGCTACTAGGTCCACTCCTTGATATACGGGCTTTATCGAACCTCTTCTTAAGGCTCTATATGGATCCTGCATCCACTACATCACTCTCCAGATTGTTCCACTTCTTGACAACTCTATACTGAAGAAATACTTCCTAACATCCCTGTGACTCATTTGAGTTTTCAACTTCCAGTTGTCACCCCTTGTTGCTGTGTCCCATCTCTGAAACATTCTATTCCTATCCACAGTGTCAATTCCTCTCAGTATTTTATATGTCGTTATCATGTCCCTTTTATTCTGTCCTCCAGTGTCGTCAGGTTGATTTCCCTTTACCTCTCCTCGCAGGGCATACTTGTTAGCTCTGGGACCAGTCTTGTTGCATCCTTTGCACTTTCTCAAATTTCTTGACGTGTTTGGCCAAGTGTGGGTTCCGTACTGGTGCTGCATACTCCAATATGGGCTTGACGTACACGGTGTACAGTCTTGAAAGACTCCTTACTTAGATGTCGAAACGTTGTTCTCAGGTTTGCCTCACGTCCAAATGCTGCAGCAGTTATTTGGCTGACGTGCACCTTAGCAGATGTGCTCGGTATGATGCTCACCCCAAGATCCTTTTTCTTGAGTGAGTTTTTCAGCCTTGGACCTCCTAGGCGTTATTCCGTCTGCGGTCTTCTATGCCCTTCCGCAAACTTCGCGATTTTGCACTTGCTGGGGTTAAAATCCAGGAGCCATTTGTCGGACCAGGCTTGCAGCCTGTCCAGATCACCTTGCAGGCTTACCTGATCCTCGTTGTATTCTCCTCATTAACTTCACATCGTCTGCAAACAAGGACACCTCTGAATCTATCCCTTTTGCCATGTCATTCACATATACTAGAAACAGCATCGGACCCAGGACTGACCCATGTGAAACCCCAATCGACACATGCACCCACTCTGACACCTCTTCACTTACCAGCACACGTTGTTTCCTTTCTGTCAGGTATTCCCTAATCCATTGCAGTACTTTCCCTGCCCGCTCCTCTAGCTTTTCAACCAGTCTCTTGTGTGGTACTGTATTAAAAGGCTTCTTTCAGTCCAAAAAGATGCAGTCTACCCATCCCTCTCTCTCCTGTCTTATTTCTGTTACCTCATCGTAGTACCCCAATGCGTTTGTGATGCAGGCTTTCCCTTCCCTGAAGCCGTGCTGGTTGTCATGTATGAGCTCATTCCTTTCTAGGTGCTCCAACACTCTTCTCCCTATAATCTTCTCCATAACTTTACATACTATACAAGTCAGCAATACAGGTTTGTAGTTTAGGGCAGCCTGTCTGTCACCTTTCTTAAAAATTGGGACTACGTTTGCTGTCTTCCACACCTGAGACAGTTGTTGTTTCAGTAGATTTACTGAAGATTATAAAGAGTGGCACACACAGTACATCTGCTCCCTCTCTCAGGATCCAAGGAGAGATGTTATCTGAGTTCACCGCCTTCGAAGTAACTAGTTTCCCTAGCAGTTTCTTCACCTCCTCTTCGGTTGTGTGCAGTGTGTCCAGCACTTGCTGGTGCACCCTACTCCCTCGGTTTGCTGGAAGCCTCTCTGTCTCTACTGTGAAAACCTCCCTGAATCTTGAGCTGAGTTCCTCACATACTTCCTGGTCACTCCCTGTGAGTTTCCCTCCTTCCTTCCTCAGCATGATTATCTGGTCCTTGACTGATGTGGCTGTATAACAACTTTGGGTCGGATTTGGCTTTTGATGCTGTCATTCTCGTATTGGCGCTGGGCTTCTCTCCTTATCCATGCATATTCATTTCTGGCTCTTCGGCTCTGCTCCCTGTTTTCCTAGGTTCTTTGCCTTCTATACATTTTCCAAGCTCTTACACACTTGGCTTTGGCTTCTCCACACCTGGTAAACCATGGGCTCACTCTGGTCTTCCTGTTGTCCCTTGGTACGAACTTCTCTATTGCCTCTCTGCACTTTGTGGTCACGTGATCCATCATTTCGTTCACTGTCTTCCCCTCTAGTTCACTTGCCTACTGCATTTCATGCAGGAATTGCCTCATACATGTGTAGTTCCCTTTTCTGAATTTTGGTTTCTCACGTCCTTTTCGTGCTGCCTCACTCTTGATTGTTAACTCTACTATGTATTCAAAACTCAGCAGCACGTGATCGCATCACCTCCAGCATCTTGGCTCTCCACGTCTGCGGCCATATAGCCCCAGTTTCTCCCAGTCCATTTCCTTGTGGTTGAAATCTCCCATGACGAGTAGCCCTTCTGGCCACTAGCAGAGTAGCCCTTCTGGCCACTAGCAGAGTGGCCCTTCTGGCCACTAGCTGAGTGGCTCTTCTGACCACCTCGGCTAGTGTGGTAACCATCATTCTGTTATTCTCATCATGTTCTTGTTTTGGTCTTCTGCTGTTTATTGGGAGGTTGTACATCACTGTTATCATCACTTTTGGACACCCGGCTTGAAGTGTTCCTACTATGTAGTCATCCGCTTCACCTCTGACTAGTTCTACCAACTCAAAAAACTTCATTAGTTTTTGATGAGCAGTGCGACTTTCACCCCTTCTGTTCACCTTGTTCTTCCTCAGTCTGTGTGTACTCACCTAGTTGTGGTTGCAGGGTCGATTTACAGCTCCTGGCCCCGCCTCTTCATTGGTAGCTACTAGGTCACTCTTCCTGCTCCATGAGCTTTATTATACCTCTTCTTAAAGCTATGTATGGATCCTACCTCCACTATATCACTTCCCAGACTGTTCCACTTCCTGACCACTCTGTGACTGAAGAAATACTTCCTAACATCCCTGTGATTCATCTGAGTCTTCAACTTCCAACTGTGACCCCTTGTTGCTGTATTCCATCTCTGGAACATCCTGTCTCTGTCCACCTTGTCGGTTCCTCTCAGTATTTTATGTCGTTATCATATATCCCCTATCTCTCCTGTCTTCCAGTGTCGTCAGGTCGATTTCCCTTAACCTCTCCTCGTAGGACATACCCCTTAGCTCCGGGACTAGTCTTGTTGCAAACAAAGTTTCCTTACATGCTTGGCTAGGTGTGGGTTCCAAACTGGTGCTGCATACTCCAATTTGGGCCTAACGTACACCGTGTACAGGGTCCTGAACGATTCCTTTTTAAGATGTCGGAATGCTGTTCTTAGGTTTGCTAGGCGCCCGTATGCTGCAGCAGTTATTTGGTTGATGTGCGCCTCAGGAGAGGTTCCCCAAGATCTTTTTCCTAGAGTGAGGTTTGTAGTCTCTGGCCCCTTAGACTGTACTCCGTCTGTGGTCTTCTTTGCCATTCCTCAATCTTCATGACTTTGCACTTGGTGGGGTTGAACTCCAGGAGCCAGTTGCTGGACCAGGCCTGCAACCTGTCCAGATCCCTTTGTAGTTCTGCCTGGTCCTCGACCGAATGAATTCTTCTCATCAACTTCACATCATCTGCAAACAGGGACACTTCTGAGTCTATTCCTTCTGTCATGTCGCTCACAAATACCAGAAACAGCACCGGTCCTTGGACTGACCCTTGTGGAACCCCGCTCGTTACATGCGCCCACTCTGACACCTCGCAACTTACTATTTAGAGCAGGTCGCTCCTTCCTATCACAAGTACTGGACCATTATAACATGGTCTTGGATGCTTTAGAGGATAAACAAAATGCAGATGTAATAAACACAGACTTTGCAAACGCCTTTGACAAGTGTGACCATGGTGTAATAGCGCACAAAATGCGTGATAAAGGAATAACAGGAAAAGTTGGTAGATTGATCTGTAATTTCCTAACAAATATAACACAAAGAGTAGTAGCAAACAGAGTAAAGTCTGAGGCGGCTACAGTGAAAAGCCCTGTCCCACAAGGCACAGTACTCGCTCCCATCCTGTTCCTCTTCCTCATATCTGACATAGACAGGGATGTAAGCCACAACACCGTGCATAAAACAAATTCCAACTACACAATAGAGCGAAAGACTAATGTGAAGGACCTGAGAGTGATAATGTCAGAGGATCTCACTTTAAAAAATCACAACAATATATCTACTGCATTTGCTAGAAAAAATAATAGGATGGATAATGAGAACCTTTAAAACAAGGGAGAAATTGCTGACCTGGAGAATGTACAGAGAACTTTCACGACACGTATAAGTACGATAAATCACATAAATTACTGGAAACGGTTGAATTTGTACTTCCTAGAATGCAGGCGAAAAAGATACATGATAATATACACTTGGAAAATCCTAGAGGGAGTAGTCCCCAAACTGCACATGGAAATTACTCCCAACGAAAGCAAAAGACTCGGCAGGAGATGCAACATCCCTCCAATGAAAAGCAGGGGAGCTACGAGTACACTAAGAGACAACACAATAAGTGTCAGGGGCCCAAGACTGTTTAACTGCCTCCCAGCATAGACCCCTGGCTGTCTTCAAGAAGGTGCTGGACAGGCACCTAAAGTCAGTACTTGATCAGCCAGGCTGTGGTTCGTACGTCGGTTTACGTGCGGCCAACAGTAATACCCTGGTTGATCAGACCCTGATCCACCAAGAGGCCTAGTCTCAGACCGGGCCGCGGGGGCGTTGACCCCCGAAACCCTCTCCAGGTATACTCTCTATATATTCACTCCCCTCCCTACAAATCTACTCCCCCTCTCTTCAAATCTTTTCCCCTCCCTACAAATCTACTCCCCCCCCCTCTCTACAAATCCACTCTATCTCCCTACAAATCTATTACCCCCTACAAATTCACTCCCTTCCCTACAAATCCATTCCCCCCTCAGTACATATTCACTCCCCCTCCCTACAAATCCATTATCCCCTACAAATCTGCTCCTCCTCCCTACATATCCACTCCCCATCCCTATAAATCCTCTCCCTCTGCCTACAAATTCACTCCTCCCCAAAATTCCACTTTCCGTACAAATTCGCTTCCCCTTACCTACAAATCCACCCAAAATCTCCCTTACAAATCCACCCAAAACTTCACTACAAATCCACCGAAGTCTCTCTACAAATCCACCCAAGCCTCCCTGCAAATCCACCCAAGCCTCAATTCAAATCCCTCCAAGCCTTCATAGGAATCCACCCAAGCCTCCCTAAAAATCCACTTCCTTTTCCATACAAATCCACCCAAGCCTCCCTATAAATCTGCTTCCCGTTCTCTACAAATCTACCCAAGTCATCTTACAAATTCACTCCCCCTTACCTTAAAATCCACTCCCCTTTACCTATAAATCTACTCTCCCTTACTTTCAAATCCACTCCCTCACCTACAAATCCACTTCCCCCTTACCTACAAATCCACTCCCCTCTTCCTACAAATTCACCCCTCCTACAAATCCACTTCCACCCGGATATACATAATGCACACACAAGCATCATTTATATAAATATTTTATCTGTTTTTCCAGTAACTCCCAATAAGTGCAATATTGAAAATAATAAAATTTTCACAATAAAGAATATGAAAGCTTTATTGGAGTCCAGAGTTATTACTCTCGCTCGTTGAGTTTTATTGTCATGCAATTATTTATCCTTCTAAATTGTTATTTTATTCAGTAATCAATTTATTTCAGGGAGCGTATGCTGGCAGCACTGTCTATCATGAGTTATGTTGGCAGCACTGTCTATCATGAGTTATGTTGGCAGCACTGTCTATCATGAGTTATGTTGGCAGCACTGTCTATCATGAGTTATGTTGGCAGTACTGTCTATCATGAGTTATGTTGGCAGCACTGTCTATCATGAGTTATGTTGGCAGCACTGTCTATCATGAGTTATGTTGGCAGCACTCTCTATCATGAGTTATGTTGGCAGCACTGTCATCATGAGATATGTTGGCAGCACTCTCTATCATGAGTTATGTTGGCAGCACTGTCTATCATGAGTTATGTTGGCAGCACTCTCTATCATGAGTTATGTTGGCAGCACTGTCTACCATGAGTTATGTTAGCAGCACTCTCTATCATGAGTTATGTTGGTAGCACTGTCTATCATGAGTTATGTTGGCAGCACTGTCTATCATTAGTTATGTTGGTAGCACTGTCTATCATGAGTTATGTTGGCAGCACTGTCTATCATGAGTTATGGAAAAATAAACATAAGCAGTATAATGTGATCCTTTATTGACAACGTTTCGCCCACGCAGTGGGCTTTATCAGACAGATCTACCTGGATAAAAGGTACAAGAGCATTATAGGATTTAGTCAGGTGGAGAATGCTGGGTCAGGTGGAGAATGTTGGGTCAGGTGGAGAATGTTGGGTCAGGTGGAGAATGTTGCGTCAGGTGGAGAATGTTGGGTCAGGTGGAGAATGTTGGGTCAGGTGGAGAATGCTGGGTCAGGTGGAGAATGTTGGGTCAGGTGGAGAATGTTGGGTCAGGTGGAGAATGTTGCGTCAGGTGGAGAATGTTGGGTCAGGTGGAGAATGTTGGGTCAGGTGGAGAATGTTGGGTCAGGTGGAGAATGTTGGGTCAGGTGGAGAATGTTGGGTCAGGTGGAGAATGTTGGGTCAGGTGGAGAATGTTGGGTCAGGTGGAGAATCTTGGGTCAGGTGGAGAATTTTGGGTCAGATGGAGAATGTTGGGTCAGGTGGAGAATGTTGGGTAAGGTGGAGAATGTTGGGTCAGGTGGAGAATGTTGGGTCAGGTGGAGAATTTTGGGTCAGGTGGAGAATCTTGGGTCAGGTGGAACATAAGA
>WNWK01039490.1:0-17428 GCA_009830355.1 Cherax destructor
CGGTTGATACACTGGGGTCAGAATCTAGCCTCTCAGGTTTCAGTAAACGCTCCATGTTGCGGTGTAGTCTAGCTCAGAATCGCCACCAGGTAGCCCAGGATATTTGTGTTCAATAAATTGTTGTGATAAAAACACAGGCCTTATTCCTAGGCTTTATTGAACACAAAATCCATGGTACATGTCTGCAACAGAAGAAAATACATCTAATGACTGCTGCTGCAGGACAGGTGATGTAAGGTGCATATGTCCTCAGAAAAGCTATAGCTACTGGCGACATATTTAAGCTTACCATGTAATCTGCATCACGAATGTATCTGTGTAAGAGAGAGATCACACGCCATGCTGGGCCATCGCTGTACTGTTTGTTGTTATTGAAAGGGGCCCCTGAGGTGGTGCAGTATTGTGTCCTGCTGCGGCTCCCCACAAGAGCGGTATCACTACAGACAACACCAAATCGGACTTCATAAAAAACATGACAGCTTTCTATAACAGTTGGGAAAGTAAAATACGGCCAGATGGTGCTACCGCCCTGGTACAGATGTTAAAATGGTTGACAGTAAATGTAAGAATGGAGAAATAAATGATGGTGCCCTGAAGAGGGACAGGAGCTCTAGTGAAATAAATGATGGGGAAACAGGTGTAGACAAGGACACACAAAAAACAGTGCTACAAACTAGCAATACCATGGTAGATAGTAAACAAGGGGATGCTCAGGGAAATACTGAAGATAAATTACCGGAAACAGTTGAAGGCTGCATTGTTAGCACTAGTAACGAAGACAGACACGAGACAGGAACACACCCACCAATGGGGATCACAGTCACAAAAAAACAGGGCAAAAGGAAACCAGGCCTATGTGAATATTATGCACTTGGTATCTGCAGGCATGGAAAATCTGGGAAATCAGATGGGACATGCAATTATGATCACCCCAGAAAATGCCGTGCCCATATGAAAACAGGCAAATGCAACCTCCCGTCCTGTAAGTTTTCCACCCTGAAATGTGCCAAAATCAATTCAGGAAAGACAGTGCTATAACTTATATTGCCAGGCATACCACCTAAAGGGTACGAGGCGACACAGAACATCCAGATCATGGCAAAACCTTGGTAGCCACAGCCACTCGGGAGAGAGGTTTTTAGTACCAGGAAGGAAAAAAAAGCTGGCAGGAAATGACAGAAATTTTACACCAACTGCAATCATTTCTGGAGTGGAATTACAGCCAATGGCCTCCACTCCAATACAACAGATACTAGTGTCAGGAACCCCCCTCCCCATACCACCAATTGCCGGTAGCAATGGGCTAGTAACCCCTTCTCCTGTACACTTTTACTAAAAAGAAGAAGAAAAACTTTATAAAACTGGGTTGTTTGAATGTGCGTGGATGTAGTGCGGATGATAAGAAAGAGATGATTGCTGATGTTATGAATGAAAAGAAGTTGGATGTCCTGGCCCTAAGCGAAACAAAGCTGAAAGGGGTAGGCGAGTTTCAGTGGGGAGAAATAAATGGGATTAAGTCAGGAGTATCTGAGAGAGTTAGAGCTAAGGAAGGGGTAGCAATAATGTTGAAGGATCAGTTATGGAAGGAGAATAGGGAATATAAATGTGTAAATTCAAGTATTATGTGGATCAAAATAAGGGTCGGATGCGAAAAGTGGGTTATAATAAGCGTGTATGCACCTGGAGAAGAGAGGAGTGTAGAGGAGAGAGAGAGATTTTGGGAGATGTTAAGCGAATGTATAGGAACTTTTGAACCAAGTGAGAGAGTAATTGTGGTAGGGGACCTAAATGCTAAAGTAGGAGAAACATGTAGAGAGGGTGTGGTAGGTAAGTTTGGGGTGCCAGGTGTAAATGATAAGGTGAACCCTTTGATTGAACTTTGTATAGAAAGGGGTTTAGTTATAGGTAATACATATTTTAAGAAAAAGAGGATAAATAAGTATACAAGATATGATGTAGGGCGTAATGACAGTAGTTTGTTGGACTATGTATTGGTAGATAAAAGACTGTTGAGTAGACTTCAGGATGTACATGTTTATAGAGGGGCCACAGATATATCAGATCACTTTTTAGTTATAGCTACAGTGGGAGTAAAAGGTAGATGGGATACAAGGAAAATAGAAGCAGTAAGTAAGAGAGAGGTTGTTGTGATAAAAACACAGGCCTCATTTCTAGGCTTTATTGAACACAAAATCCATGGTACATGTCTGCAACAGAAGAAAATACATCTAATGACTGCTGCTGCAGGACAGGTGATGTAAGGTGCATATGTCCTCAGAAAAGCTATAGCTACTGGCGACATATTTAAACACCATGTAATCTGCATCACGAATGTATTTGTGTAAGAGCGAGACCACACGCCATGCTGGGCCATCGCCGTACTGTTTGTTGTTATTGTTAGGGGCCCCTGAGGTGGTGCCGTATGTGTCCTGCTGTATTGTGTCCTGCTGCGGCTCTCCACAAGAGCGGTATCACTACAATCTCCCCTTCTAAAATATCAGATACAGTAATCCTCCAAACGGTTAGGTGGGTGACGTGTACGTCCAGACCTTCGTAGCCCTTGAGCCTCTTCACCGGGTTCGGTATTTTCTAGCGGGGTTTGACTATCTACTGGAGCGGCATCCTCTATTTCAATAGGGGTAGCCTGAAAAGGCTTCCCTCGAGAAACCGAAGCATCTTTCGCAACATCTATTGGTGTATCTTGAGATTCCGCACTAACATTGGTTTCAACTGGGGCTAAGTGTCTTGTAGATACAGTAGTCTCTTCACCATTTTGGTAGCGAATGTGGGCATAATGCGGATTAGCTTGTAGGAGCTCTACCTCTTCCACTAAAGGATCCGTCTTGTTCATCCCTAGCAATGGTTTATGATCTGTGCGAGCAACAAACTTTCTCCCTAGCAAAAAATATCTGAATTTCTTAACAGCATACACCAAAGCTAGACCTTCTTTATCAAGTTGAGAATAATTCTGTTCTGCCGGAGAAAGTTTCTTACTAGCAAAATACACAGGGTTTTCCTGGCCATTTACTACCTGGATTAACACACATCCAACACCCACAGAAGAAGCATCAACCTCAATTATTAATGGATGCTCTCCCGTAAAATTAGTCAACAAAGCTGAACACTCCAATTGTTTTTTAATCCTTTGAACAGCTTCCTCTTCCACTGAAGACCACTCAAATGTAGCCCCCTTTTTTAATAAATCATACAGTGGTGCCAAAATTAAAGAAAAATTCTTAATAAACTTACAATAGTAAGTCACCATCCCCACAAAAGACTGAACTTCTCCTACAGACGTAGGTGAAGGTAAATTCACAAGAGCCCCACCTTCTGAGAAGAGGGTTTAATACCTGCCCCAGAAATCTCATACCCCAGATATGCAATAGATCTGGCTTTCAACACTGACTTATCCTTATTCAGTACTACATTTGCTCTTGTAAAATACTCAACACCTGCCTGAGTCTGACATCATGCTCAACTTCTGTGGCACCACATATTATGATATCATCTAAATAGGATGCAACCCCATCCAGGTTAACAAACAATTGGGAAATAAATTTCTGGAAAATACCAGGAGATGAGGAAATTCCAAATGGTAATCTCGTATATTTAAAAAGTCCCCTGTGGGTATTAATTACTAAAAGATGTTGGCTCCTCTCATCTACAGGTATATGTAAATAAGCATCCTTCAAATCTAATTTTGTAAATATTTTACCTTTACCCACTACAGACAATAATTCCTCAATCCTGGGTAAAGGATATCTTTCACAATGAATGTTTTGATTTACATATTTAAAATCCCCACATATTCTCATAGACTTAGAGTCAGCCTTTAATACTGGGACAATAGGTACAGACCATTCACTATGCGAAATAGGCTCAATAATGCCTTTCTGCACTATTTTTCTAATTATTTCTCAATCATCTCTTTGTGAAAAAATGGTACTGGCCGTGCTTTCACAAACTTAGGAACACATCACTTTTCACATGAATTTTGGCCACAAAGCTGGAGATAGGTTTACTAGAATCTACCCTAAAATTATCTAACATTTCTTCAGCACTGTCTAGTTTGTTAATTTTGGTAGATTCATCCAATCCAGCAAGATAAATCCCTACCTTTTCATGAGGTCTTTCCCACACAAGTTACTATTATGGGATTTCCTACATAAAACACTTGTGACACCTCTAAGTTATTATATCTTACCGGCAAAACCACCTGTCCCAGAAGGTTTATGTTCCAATTATCATATGCATTTACCCTCCTAGAACATGGCTCAATGTGCCCCTTTACTGCCTCTACCCAGTCTTTGGATAAAGTCGAGATGGACGCCCCACTGTCAATCTCAAAAGGTACCTGTTGATTGTTAATGATAAACCCATATTTCTCTGCCTTCATGGAAAACACTCTATCCTCTAAGGCATATAAGCTCATCACTTCCTCATCCTCTGAACTATCACCGCCATACAGCACCTTAATTGACTTTGTTCTAGGATATCTAGGTGACTGCTGTGTCCTTGCTGTCCTGTTTTTGTCAATACTCAATTTGATACAGCCTTAGGAGACACTTTTGACGATTTCTCTCTACACACTCTTCTCAAGTGGCCTTTCTTATGACACTTATTATAGAAAAAGTCTTTAAACCTACAAGTACTACTACTGTGCTGGAACCCACAATGTTTACATTTCACAGCATTAATCACTTGTACCGCAGGAGCAGAGTTTTGATCTGTAACAAATGCCTGTTCCAAGTTCAAAAGTTTGTCAAATAGTTTTGCAGACTGCACACTTTGCAAATCCAAATTTTCTGCAACTAGGTGAGGAAAATATACTCATCCACCACCGCCATAAACAACTGGTCCCTCACTCTGGGGTCAAATTGTCCCCCAAAGGTACAGTTCACAGCCAATGCTTTTAAATCTGTATATAATTCATGCAAGGACTCACCCTGTCGTTTCTTCCTCTGCTGAAAAGCCAACAAACTGCGGTGGTAGGCTGGTTTCACTGCATAATAACTTTTCAGTGCCACTACTAAGTCGTCGTAACGCTTCGTTTGTGGTAAATCTGGTGCACACATTACCTAAAACACTGTAAGTTTCTGATCCCAGGGACACTAGCAAGAAATTCCTCTTGTTATCTTGCTCTTTAATTCCTAAGTGAGCGAATTGGCTTCCAACAAGCTTAGCCAAGCTCCTCAGAAATCTTACGTGGGTCGAAAGGTTCCAACCTTCCTTGTGCTGCCATGCTGCCACTTGTTGCTGCTTTATCACCGTTCTGCTGCAACGTCCTCGGCTGGCAATATCCCTACTACTTCAGGCCACATTGGCCCACTATCCTTGGCTCTGATGATCCCATCCTCGTCGCCACTGTAGTGGTTGTAGGTTATTGAAACGCTGAGTAACCATAACAATGTACTCTCCAAAGCCGCTCCATAACAACAACAACAATAACAACACAATTATAAATGACTGAACCAAACAAACATAGTATTCAATCCTACTGCTCCCAACCCCTTACAATATGAGAGGTTTTTACAAAGTAGAAGTGATGCAAGGAGGGAAAGTATATGGAGAGAAAAAGAGAGGTTAAGAGAGTGGTGAAGCAATGTAAAAAGAAGCAAATGAGAGAGTGGGTGAGATGTTATCAACAAATTTTGTTGAAAATAAGAAAAAGTTTTGGAGTGAGATTAATAAGTTGAGGAAGCCTAGGGAACAAATGGATTTGACAGTTAAAAATAGGAGAGGAGAGTTATTAAATGGAGAGTTAGAGGTATCGGGAAGATGGAGGGAATATTTCGATGAGTTGTTAAATGTTGATGAAGACAGGGAAGCTGTGATTTCGTGTATAGGGCAAGGAGGAATAACATTTTGTAGGAGTGTGGAAGAGCCAGTTGTGAGTGTGGGGAAGTTCGTGAGGCAGTGGGTAGAATGAAAGGGGTAAGGCAGCTGGGATTGATGGGATAAAGATAGAAATGTTAAAAGCAGGTGGGGATATAGTTTTGGAGTGGTTGGTGCTATTATTTAATAAATGTATGGAAGAGGGTAAGGTACCTAGGGATTGGCAGAGAGCGTGTATTGTTCCTTTGTATAAAGGCAAAGGGGACAAAAGAGAGTGCAAAAATTATAGGGGAATAAGTCTGTTGAGTGTACCTGGTAAAGTGTATGGTAGAGTTATTATTGAAAGTATTAAGAGTAAGACAGAAAGCAGGATAGCAGATGAACAAGGGGGCTTTAGGAAAGGTAGGGGGTGTGTAGACCAAGTGTTTACAGTGAAACATATAGGTGAACAGTATTTGGATAAGGGTAAAGAGGTTTTTGTGGCATTTATGGATTTGGAAAAGGCGTATGATAGGGTGGATAGGGGGGCAATGTGGCAGATGTTGCAGGTGTATGGAATAGGAGGTAGGTTACTGAAAGCAGTGAAGAGTTTTTATGAGGATAGAGAGGCTCAAGTTAGAGTGTGTAGGAGAGAAGGGGACTATTTCCCAGTAAAAGTGGGCCTTAGACAAGGATGTGTGATGTCACCGTGGTTGTTCAATATATTTATAGATGGGGTTGTAAGAGAAGTGAATGTGAGGGTCTTGGCAAGAGGTGTGGGGTTAAAAGATAAAGAATTAAATACAAAGTGGGAGTTGTCACAGTTGCTTTTTGCTGATGACACTGTGCTTTTGGGAGATTCTGAAGAGAAGTTGCAGAGGTTGGTGGATGAATTTGGTAGGGTGTGTAAAAGAAGAAAATTGAAAGTGAATATAGTAAAGAGTAAGGTGATGAGGATAACAAAAAGATTAGGTGATGAAAGATTGGATATCAGATTGGAGGGAGAGAGTATGGAGGAGGTGAATGTATTCAGATATTTGGGAGTGGACATGTCAGCAGATGGGTCTATGAAGGATGAGGTGAATCATAGAATTGATGAGGGAAAAAGGGTGAGTGGAGCACTTCGGAGTCTGTGGAGACAAAGAACTTTGTCCATGGAAGTAAAGAAGGGAATGTATGAGAGTATAGTTATACCAACACTCTTATATGGGTGTGAAGCATGGGTGATGAATGTTGCAACGAGGAGAAGGCTGGAGGCAGTGGAGATGTCATGTCTTAGGTCAATGTGTGGTGTGAATATAATGCAGAGAATTCGGAGTTTGGAAATTAGGAGGATGTGCGGGATTACCAAAACTATTATCCAGAGAGCTGAGGAGGGGTTGTTGAGGTGGTTCGGACATGTAGAGAGAATGGAACGAGACAGAATAACTTCGAGAGTGTATAAATCTGTAGTGGAGGGAAGGCGGGGTAGAGGTCGGCCTAGGAAAGGTTGGAGGGAGGGGGTAAAGGAAGTTTTGTGTGGGAGGGGCTTGGACTTCCAGCAAGCATGTGTGAGCGTATTTGATAAGAGTGAATGGAGACAAATGGTTTTTAATACTTGACGTGCTGTTGGAGTGTGAGCAAAGTAACATTTATGAAGGGATTCAGGGAAACCGGCAGGCCGGACTTGTGTCCTGGAGATGGGAAGTACAGTGTCTGCACTCTGAAGGAGGGGTGTTAATGTTGCAGTTTTATAACTGTAGTGTAAAGCACCCCTCTGGCAAGACAGTGATGGAGTGAATGATGATGAAAGTTTTTCTTTTTCAGGCCACCCTGCCTTGGTGGGAATCGGCCGATGTGTTAATAAAAAAAATAATAAAATAATAAAGCCAGCAACAAACAAGATATCTTACATTCGTGGAGTTGCTTACAGAGTCAAATGCTATGTTTGCGGCTTTCACAGAGACCCACATAAGAGATCACTTGGACAATGAAATATGGATCACGGGCTACAACCTATACAGGTGTGACAGAGTGAACAGGCAAAAAGGGGGGATTGGCCTGTATATCACAGAGTCACTTATATGTTCAGAACTACTAAATACCTCAAATGATGTAGTTGAAGTATTAGCAATAAAGGTCGAGAATCAAAACCTGGTCATCGTGGTTGTCTACAAGCCCCCGGATGCAACGTCCCAACAATTCCTGGAACAGCTTCTGAAAATTGACCACTGTCTGGAAAATCTTCCAGCTCCTGACCCCAACATCTTGCTACTGGGGGATTTCAACCTCATGCACCTAAAATGGAGGAACATTGCAAACAATGTGGTAGCAGAGATAACACCAGGAGGCAGCTCAAATGAAAATTCACACATGCATGAACTTTTAAATCTCTGCACCAAGTTCACCTTAAACCAGCATATAGTAGAGCCCACAAGATTAGAGAATACACTGGACCTCATCTTCACCAACAATGATGATCTGATACGAAATGTCATCATATCAAAAACAATATACTCAGATCACAACATAATAGAGGTCCAGACATGCATCTGGGGACCCCCAGATCAACAAAATGTGATCAGCCGTGAGGGAGCCTTCTCCAAATTCAACTTCAATAACGAAAACATAAGGTGGGACCAAGTAAACCAAGTCCTAAATGATATAAACTGGGAAGATTGCCTAAGCATCACGGATCCTAACCTATGTCTAGACCAAATTAACTCTGTGGCACTAGAGGTTTGCTCAAGGCAAATTCCCTTAAGGAAAATTAGGAGAAGATGCAAACTAGAAGAGAGAGGCGCTCCCTATACAGGCGAAGGCAAAGAATAACGGAGCGGCTAAAGGAGGCCAATATATCTGAAATACGTAGGGAGACACAAGACAGAGAAATAGCAAACATCGAATTAAAACTAAAGGAATCCTACAGGAATCAAGAAACGTGGGAAGAACAAAAAGCTATAAATGAAATTGAAAGAAACCCAAAGTATTTCTTTTCTTATGCAAAATAAAAGTCAAGAACAACATCCAGTATTGGGCCCCTACTTAAACGGGATGGGTCCTACACAGATGACAGCAAGGAAATGAGTGAGTTACTTAAGTCCCAGTATGACTCAGATTTTAGCGAGCCGCTAACCAGACTGAAAATCGAAGACCTAAATGATTTTTTTATGAGAGTGCCACAGAACTTGACAGACGCATGCCTATCTGACATCACCATGACGCCAAATGACTTCGAAAAGGCAATAAATGACATGCCCATGCACTCCACTCCAGGCCCAGACTCTTGGAACTCCGTGCTCATCAAGAACTGCAAAATCCCCTATCACGTGCTTTTAACATTCTATGGAGAGGGAGCATGGACACTGGAGTCGTCCCGCAGTTACTAAAAACAACAGACATAGCCCCACTCCACAAAGGGGGCAGTAAAGCGATAGCAAAGAACTACAGACCAATAGCGCTAACGTCCCATATCATAAAAATCTTTGAAAGGGTTCTAAGAAGCAAGATCGCCACTCATCTTGATACTCATCAATTGCACAACCCAGGGCAGCACGGGTTTAGAGCAGGCCGCTCCTGTCTGTCCCAACTACTGGACCACTACAACAAGGTCCTGGATGCTCTAGAAGACAAACAAAATGCAGATGTTATATACACAGACTTTGCAAAAGCCTTTGACAAGTGTGACCATGGTGTAATAGCACACAAAATGCGTGATAAAGGAATAACAGGAAAAGTTGGTAGATGGATCTATAATTTCCTAACAAGTAGAACACAAAGAGTAGTAGTCAACAGAGTAAAGTCTGAGGCAGCTACTGTGAAAAGCTCTGTTCCACAAGGCACAGTACTTGCTCCCATCCTGTTCCTCATCCTCATATCGGACATAGACAGGGATATAAGCCAAAGTGTTGTGTCTTCCTTTGCAGATGACACCCGAATCTGTATGACAGTGTCCACCGTTGAAGACACTGCAAGACTCCAAGCAGACATAAACCAAATCTTTAAATGGGCTACAGAAAACAATATGAAGTTCAATGATGAGAAATTTCAATTACTCAGATACGGAAAAAGTGAAGAAATTAAAATCTCATCGGAGTACAAAACTAATTCAAACCACACAATAGAGCGAAAAACTAATGTCAAAGACCTGGGAGTGATCATGTCAGAGGATCTCACCTTCAAGGACCATAACAAAGTAGCAATTGCATCTGCTAGAAAAATGACAGGATGGATAATGAGAACCTTCAAAACCAGGGATGCCAAGCCCATGTTGACACTTTACAAATCGCTTGTTCTATCTAGGCTGGCACTACCACTCACATTCCCTCCTCCACTACCATTACACACATCACTATAACTGTCATCACCAACACCACTATCAACATTGTGTTCATTACATTTATCAGCAGTGCTATATTCAACATTAATGTCAATGTGGTTAACCTCATCACACTCGGCATCACCACTTACATGACCTTCATCACTATTACTAACATTATGGAAACCACTGCCCTCATCACACTTGCCACCTATCATACATTCACACATGAACAGCGTCGTGCTCTGTGTAAACAAAGACTGCCACGAGGCCTCACAACTGGTAGTGCACTCAGAAAACTCATGGACCAGGGTAACACTGCTGACATTGATGAGGTCTGCTCTTTATATGAACAATTTTTTCATTATGCTGAGAAACTAAGCCAGATTCCAGGACTTCTATAATGGATCAGTCCTCGCATAAACTTAATATTTTTAGCTGGAATATTGTATCACTTAGAAAAAGACTTCCTGACCTTCATCATAAAGTAACCACCGAACCCATTGATATTGTGTGTCTACAAGAGTGCAGAGTCCCTGAAAAATCCCAGCCCCCTAAATTGCCATCATTTGTTGCATATAACCTCAAATCTACTAACTCTTGTGTTCTATATATTAAAAAATCACTTCCCCATCAACTTCTCACACATAAGAAAACAGAGGGACTGCAATACCATGGTGTTAGGATTTATATTGGGAACTCTGCTCTCAACATATTTAATTTGTATGCTCCTGCTGATAAGTTCAATTACTTGGAGCTCCCAACTTGTGCTCAGTCTGAGCCTACTCTTATAATTGGAGATTATAATGCAAGACACAAAAGCATTGGAAGCTCACAGTTTGGTAATCGTAATGGTAACCAACTGCTGTCACTGTTAAACAGTCATGATAATGTGCAAATTGTAGGTGACCTTGAACCCACACATATCTATGGAGGCATCCTTGATCTGTGTCTTGGCTTCAACATTACTTCTGCCAGCTGTGAGTCTACCATTGTATCAGATATATCATCAGACCATTTCCCAAGGCTAACCTCACTAGATATAGGTAATACTATCCTTCCTGGTGGAATATTCAAACGGAAACGTTTTAATATTCCCCTGATCAACATGAGGACTTTGTTGCACATGTGACTGACTGGTATAATTCCTATGAGTGTTCCTCTGTTGAGACCTTTAACAATGACCTTGTGAGCAGTATTCAGAACTACTTAGAGCCGCCTCAAAACCTCCTGGTACTGTTAACCCAACCAACTTCCATAACAATCATACCTCCTATAATAACCATACTTATTACAATGATCTTAAACTTCGAACACTGAAACGTACTGCTCGCAGACTAGGCCTAGCCTATAGAAAACATCGTACCCCTGGAATGCTGAGACTCTTTCAAACTGCCCTTGCTGCTGCCAGAGAGCGTATGACAGAGCTGCGGCAAACTGACTGGGAAAAATTTGTCAATGGTCTCAATGCTCACACCCCACTTAGCCGAGCATGGAGGGACATAAATAGAATTAAGGGTAACAGAACCGGTCAGATTGCACACCCTCATCCCTTACATAGGGCGAATGAGTTAGTCAGTGCTTGGGCTGTTACATCAAGCTATGAAAATCTTCCCAGTACCACACAGGCGAAATTAAATGACAAATATGATGCTAGGGAGAGACTTGTTTGTTTTATGCTCAGCAAGGAAGATGACTGTAACATTCCTTTCACTGACTTTGAACTTGATGCAGCACTAACTAAAGGCAACTCCACGTCACCTGGTGAGGATGGTATTACCTACAATATACTAAGATTGCTGTGTCGAGTACCAGGCAATCCTTTACTCGAATTATACAACATGAGCTATGTAACTGGGGAGCTCCTAAATCTTGGACCAACAGCCTCATCATTCCCATTCCTAAGCCCAATCAACAAAATTCATTTCGCCCAATATCTCTTACTAGCTGCTTATGTAAAACATTTGAGAGGATGATTCTTAATCGTCTCATGTACAGAATCAAACATTTTTGTCCCCCGGTTGCATGGTTTCATGCATGGAAGGAGTGTGCACCATTGCATAGCCACCTTTCTCACTCTGCACACTGACAGCTCATACACTACCTTCCTTGACCTTAAATCTGCTTTTGATGTTGCCAACAGACATGTAATCATTAGTGAACTTGCCAGAATGGATGTTGGAGGATGGCTTCTCCGCTGGATTAAAGGCTACCTGTCCAACAGAAAGTCTTCTGTGTTGTTCCAGGGGCATAGAAGTATAACTAAAGACTTTGAATTAGGAACCCCACAGGGAGGTGTGCTCAGTCCCACTCTATTCAATATTCTAATTAATGCCTTACTTAATGCTATGCCTAGCCAGCCCCATCATTATATGATCAGTTTTGCTGATGATATAATGATTCACACCACCGGATTCTTCAACACCCATGTAGTGATACCGCTCTTGTGGAGAGCCGCTGCAGGACACAATACGGCACCACCTCAGGGGGCCCCTAACAATAACAACAAACAGTACGGCGATGGCCCAGCATGGTGTGTGGTCTCGCTCTTACACAAATACATTCGTGATGCAGATTACATGGTAAGCTTAAATATGTCGCCAGTAGCTATAGCTTTTCTGAGGACATATGCACCTTACATCACCTGTCCTGCAGCAGCAGTCATTAGATGTATTTTCTTCTGTTGCAGACATGTACCATGGATTTTGTGTTCAATAAAGCCTAGAAATGAGGCCTGTGTTTTTATCACAACAATTTATTGAACACAAATATCCTGGGCTACCTGGCGGCGATTCTGAGCTAGACTACACAGCAAAATGGAGCGTTTACTGAAACCTGAGAGGCTAGACTCTGACCCCAGTGTATCAACGGCTGCTCAGGAATGGAAGCACTGGTTTAAGACTTTCGAAAACTTCTTGAGAGCCTTTCCTCAGGAAGATCTAGATAAACTAAGCCTGCTCATCAACTTTGTGTCACCTAAAATCTATGAGGTTATTTCTGAGTGTAATACCTATGAAGATGCTATCAATGCCCTCAAGTCTCAGTATATTAAGCCCACAAATGAAATCTTTGCACGATATCGTCTTGCAACTCGCCGCCAGCAGATTGGTGAATCCTTAGAGGAATACTTTCAAGCATTGAAAATATTAGGTAAGGACTGTAACTTCCGAGCGGTGACAGCTTCTCAGTATTGTGAAGAGTCCATCAGGGATGCTTTTATCAGTGGCCTGCAATCACCAATAATAAGGCAGCGTTTATTGGAGAATAAAACTCTGGACTTAGCCACTACCCTTGACCAGGCAAGATCATTAGATTCAGCTCAGAAGAATTCTGAAGTGTACAGTACTACCCAGCCTTCTCGAGTGGTAAGTGCTGTAACTCCCGACCAAGACTCTTTTAATGAGGTTACCGTGGAACCTGCTTCAGTGACAGCAGCTGCAGGCACAAAGTGTTTCTTTGTGGTTTTTCAAGACATCCACGTCCAAAGTGTCCGGCTCGTGAAGCAATGTGCCATCAATGCCATAAGAAAGGTCACTTTGCTAAAGTATGTCGTGCTAATACATCAACAAGAGCTAGTGCTTCTATGCATTCCGACCAGGCGACTCTAGCAACAGTGACTTCTGCGGCTGCTCCAAATTCACTGTCAAAGGCAGTTGTGAAAGTGTTCATCAAAGGAACAGAAGTAGATGGTCTGATTGACAGTGGCAGCTCAGAGAGTTTCATCAACCTTGACGTAGTTAAACGCCACTCCTTGACGGTACATCACTCATCAGGTACCGTTTCCATGGCATCAACATCTCTCTCATTCAGACGTTAGGGTTTTGTAAGGTAAACCTTAGAGTTAATGACAGGGATTATCAAGATGTACATTTAGCTGTTCTGCCACAACTGTGCTCTGATGTGATCCTTGGTCAGGACTTTCAGAAGCGTCATGGTAGTGTTACCTTAACATATGGAGGTGAACTGCCTCCTCTCGTTGTCTGTGGTCTTAGCACTTTAAGGGTAGACCCACCAAAGCTGTTTGCGAATCTTACTGCGGATTGTCATCCTATATCAGCTAAGTCACGCCGCTATTCTTATGAAGATAGGATGTTCATTGAGAAAGAAACTCAGAGGCTGCTGAAGGAGGGTATTATAGAACCAAGTAATTCTCCGTGGCGTGCACAGGTCGTTGTTGTCAAGGATGATTATAGGAAACGGAGGCTGGCTATCGACTATTCTGAGACAATCAACAAATTTACACTTCTTGATGGGTACCCTCTACCTCGAATTGATGATACAGTGAACAAAATTGCTCAGTACTATGTGTTTAGCACAATTGATCTACGAAGTGCCTATCATCAAGTCCCTATAAGGAATGAAGATAAACCATACACAGCGTTTCAGGCTAGTGACGGCCTCTATCAGTTTACCAGAGTCCCTTTTGGGGTTACCAATGGGGTAGCCTGTTTCCAACGAATTATGGATTCACTCATTCAGGAAGAGCAACTTATGGGAACTTATGCATATTTAGATAATGTTACCATTTGTGGCAAGACCCAGGAGGAACATGATGCAAACCTTGATAAGTTTTTGGAAGCTGCCAAGAAGAAAATATCAGTTACAATGAAGAAAAGTGCACTTTTTCCACTAAAAGGCTTAACATCCTTGGTTATGTGGTGGAAGGAGGTGCAATATCCCCAGACCCTGAAAGACTTCGACCTCTACGGGAACTTCCAATGCCCCAAGACAAAAGTCACTCCAAAGAACTCTTGGTCTTTTTGCTTATTACTCACAGTGGATCTACAACTATTCAAGTAAAGTTCGCCCACTGAGTGCTACCACGATATTTCCTGTGACAAAGGAAGCAGAAACTGCTTTCTATACTCTCAAACAGGATATTGAAAACTCAGTAGTTCAGGCCATTGATGAGTCCCTACCATTCGAGGTGGAAACGGATGCATCTGAAGTTGCCATTGCTGCAGTCCTATCTCAGGCAGGACGTCCCGTTGCTTTCTTTTCAAGAACTTTTCAAGGATCAGAGAAGTGCTATGCTGCTGTAGAAAAGGAAGCCCAGGCCATCATAGAAGCAGTTCGCCACTGGAGGCATTATTTAACAGGCAGACATTTCACTGTAAGGACTGACCAACGGTCCGTGATGTATATGTTTGACAAGAAGCACAAAAGTAAGATCAAGAATGACAAGATATTACGCTGGAGGATGGAACTATCGTGTTATAACTTTGATATTCTGTATCGACCGGGTGAAGAAAACGTTTCACCTGATGCATTCTCTAGGTCCCACTGTGGAGCAGCATGTCATGATTTGCAATCACTCTCAGAGCTCCACAAGGCCTTGTGTCACCCAGGAGTTACACGCCTGTATCATTTTGTTAAATCTAAGAATATGCCCTACTCAGTGGAAGAGGTGCGACAAGTGATCAGATCATGCAGAGTATGTGCAGAGTGCAAGCCAAACTTTCACCAGCCAGAGAAAACTCATCTCATAAAAGCCACCCAGCCTTTCGAGAGACTGAATATAGATTTCAAAGGACCTCTACCAAGCATAAACCAGAATAGGTATTTCCTTAACATAGTAGATGAATATTCTAGGTTTCCTTTTGTGTTCCCCTGTGCAAATATGACTGCTTCAACTGTCATCAGTTGTCTTTCCCAGTTATTCGCTATTTTTGGTATGCCGGCCTATATCCATTCAGACAGGGGATCCTCGTTCATGAGTAATGAACTTCATGAGTTTTTGGCTAACAAAGGGATTGCTTGCAGCAGAACAACAAGCTACAACCCTCAAGGCAATGGTCAAGTGGAGCGGTTCAATGGTACTATATGGAAGTCAGTTACAATGACACTGAAATCTCGCAATCTACCGGTTCAACACTGGCAGACTGTCTTACCTGATGCCCTTCACTCTATTAGATCATTGCTGTGCACAGCTACTAATGCTACCCCTCATGAGAGACTCTTCAACTATTCACGTCGTTCCTCTACGGGAGCCTCCATGCCCACCTGGTTATGTCACCCTGGACCCATTCTCCTGAAGAGTCACCGTAGGATGAACAAGACGGATCCTTTAGTGGAAGAGGTAGAGCTCCTACAAGCTAATCCGCATTATGCCCACATTCGCTACCAAAATGGTGAAGAGACTACTGTATCTACAAGACACTTAGCCCCAGTTGAAACCAATGTTAGTGCGGAATCTCAAGATACACCAATAGATGTTGCGAAAGATGCTTCGGTTTCTCCAGGGAAGCTTTTTCAGGTTACCCCTATTGAAATAGAGGATGCCGCTCCAGTAGATAGTCAAACCCCGCTAGAAAATACCGAACCCGGTGAAGAGGCTCAAGGGCTACGAAGGTCTGGACGTACACGTCACCCACCTAACCGTTTGGAGGATTACTGTATCTGATATTTTAGAAGGGGGAGATTGTAGTGATACCGCTCTTGTGGAGAGCCGCAGCAGGACACAATACGGCACCACCTCAGGGGGCCCCTAACAATAACAACAAACAGTACGGCGATGGCCCAGCATGGCGTGTGGTCTCGCTCTTACACAAATACATTCGTGATGCAGATTACATGGTAAGCTTAAATATGTCGCCAGTAGCTATAGCTTTTCTGAGGACATATGCACCTTACATCACCTGTCCTGCAGCAGCAGTCATTAGATGTATTTTCTTCTGTTGCAGACATGTACCATGGATTTTGTGTTCAATAAAGCCTAGAAATGAGGCCTGTGTAATAATAATAATAATAATAATAATAATAATAATAATAATAATAATAATAATTTTTATTTGGACATGATACAAAGAATTACATTTGGTTATTGAGATTACATGAGGTGTACATGCCAAAAGCCCCTAGTATGCAGGGCATTTTGGGCAGACTTAAAATTAACTTAAAACTAGATTGTAAGAATTTTTGTAGATAGTATACAATGAGTAAAGGTGAGTATTTAAGCTATGAAATTTGAACATAGTTTTGTACTTTTGTCTTCATTATAAAATTAATTAAATCAGATTAAACAAATTAAAGCAATAATAATAATAAAAAAAAATAAAAAGTTATGGTTGATAATTTATAAAATAAGTAAAATTGCATATCTAAGTTTTAAAAATTTTTAATATAAGTTTTAACATATCAATTAATTGTAGTAATTTATTGGAGCAATGCAACTAATTGGGGTGAGATAACAATTTATAACAATTAATTGCATTGCAGTTGGGTTTTCGTGGTCATTATAATATAAGTGTTGTGGGAATAATTAGCTGGGAAGTATTATTCATAACAGGTTTTTCATTCATTCATTGGGTTTATTCA
>WNWK01039491.1:0-17428 GCA_009830355.1 Cherax destructor
CTTTTTTCTCCCCCTCTCTCTCTCTCTCTCTCTCTCCTCTCTCTCTCTCTCTCTCTCTCTCTCTCTCTCTCTCTCTCTCTCTCTCTTTCCTCCTTTATCAGCATCATCATATATGTAAACGCAACTGTGGGGTAACAACCAACATAGCCTAGTGGATCACAGGTGATTGTGCCCGTCATACTAGCGTCATGGCTGTTCCCAACACACACACACGCAGAGGAGAGGAGCTATGTGTACCCCTAACAACAATCTTCAACACATCTATCGAAACAGGGAAACTACCTGAGGTATGGAAAACAGCAAATGTAGTTCCAATTTTTAAAAAAGGAGACAGGAACGTAACACTAAACTACAGACCAGTGTCTTTGACATGTATAGTATGCAAGGTCATGGAGAAGATTATCAGAAGAGTGGTGGAGCACCTAGAAAGGAATAAGCTTATCAACGACGGCCAACACGGTTTAGGAGGGGAAATCCTGTTACAAACCTACTGGAGTTCTACGACAGGGTGACAGCAGTAAGACAAGAGAGAGAGGGTGGGTAGATTGCATATTCCTGACTGTAGAAGGCGTTTGACACAGTTCCACACAAGAGATTAGTGCAGAAGCTGGAGGACCAGGCAGTGATAACAGGGAAGGCATTACAATGGATCAGGGAATACCTGTCAGGATGACAGCAGCGAGTCATGGCACGAGGCGAGGTGTCAGAGTGGGCGCCGATGACGAGTGGGGTTCCACAGGGGTCAGTCCTAGGACCGGTGCTGTTTCTGGTATTTGTGAACGACATGACGGAAGGAATAGATTCCGGTGTCTCTGTTTGCAGATGATGTGAAGTTGATGAGAAGAATTCAATCGGACGAGGAAAAGGCAGAACTGCAAAGGGATCTGGACAGGCTACAAGCCTGGTCCAGCAATTGGCTCCTGGAGTTCAACCCCATCAAGTGCAAAATCATGAAGATTGCGGAAGGGCAAAGAAGACCGCAGACGGAGTACAGTCTAGGGGGCCAGAGACTACAAACCTCAATCAAGGAAAAGATCTTGGGTGAGTATAACACCAGGCACATCTCCTGAGGCGCACATCAACCAAATAACTGCTGCAGCATATGGGCGCCTAGCAACCTAAGAACAGCATTCCGACATCTTAATAAAGAATCGTTCGGGACCCTGTATACACGTTAGGCCATACTGGAGTATGCAGCACCAGTTTGGAACCCACACCTAGCCAAACACGTAAAGAAGCTAGAGAAAGTGCAAAGGTTTGCAACAAGACTAGTCCCGGAGCTAAGGGGTATGTTCTACGAGGAGAGGTTAAGGGAAATCGATCTGACGACACTGGAGGACAGGAGAGATAGGGTCGACATGATAACGACATATAAGATACTGAGAGGAATAGACAAAGTGGACAGAGACAGAATGTCCCAGAAATGGGACACAACAACAAGGAGACACAGTTAGAAGTTGAAGACTCAGATGAATCACAGGGATGTTAGGAAGTATTTCTTCAGTCACAGAGTGGTCGGGAAGTGGAATAGTTTGGGAAGCGATGTAGTGGAGGCAGGTTCCATACATAGCTTTAAGAAGAGGTATGATAAAGCTCATGGCGCAGGGAGAGTGACCCAGTAGCGGCCAGTGAAGAGGCGGGGCCAGGAGCTATGACTCGACCCCTGCAACCACAACTAGGTGAGTACACACACATACACACACACACACACACACACACACACACACACACACACACACACTAACGACATACAAAATACTGCGGGGAATCGACAAGGTAGATAGTGACAGGTTGTTTCAGAGAGGAAACACAGAAACAAGGGGACACAACTGGAAGCTGAAGACTCAGATGAGTCAAAGGGATGTTAGGAAACATTTCTTCAGCCACAGAGTAGTCAGGAAGTGGAATAGTCTAGAGAAAGATATAGTGGAGGCAGGAACCATACATAGTTTTAAGACAAGGTATGATAAAGCTCATGGAGCAAGGAGAGCAGAGACCCAGTAGCGGACAGCGAAGAGGCGGGGCCAGGAGCTGAGTCTCGACCCCTGCAACCACAATTAGGTGAGTACAATTAGGTGAGTTCACACACACACACACACACACACACACACACACACACACACACGTCTATTTTCGCAGATGATGGGAAATTAATGAGGAGAATCACATCGGATGAAGACCAAGCAGGACTTCAAAGAGACCTGGACAAGCTTGACATCTGGTCTAGCAACTGGCTTCTCGAATTTAACCCCACCAAATGCAAAGTCATGAAGATCGGAGAAGGGCAAAGAAGACCGCTGACAGAGTACAGGCTAGGTGGACAAAGGCTACAAACCTCATCAAAGGAGAAAGACCTTGGGGTGAGTATAACGCCAAGCACGTCTCCGGAAGCACACATCAACCAGATAACCGCGGCTGCATATGGGCGACTGGCAAACCTAAGATTAGCGTTCCGTTACCTTAACAAGGAATCGTTCAAGACACTGTATACCGTATACGTCAGGCCCATACTAGAGTATGCAGCACCAGTCTGGAACCCACACCTGGTCAACACGTCAAGAAATTAGAGAAAGTGCAAAGGTTTGCGACAAGGCTAGTTCCACAACTCAGGGACTGCCTTACGAAGAAAGGTTGAGGGAAATAGGACTAACAACACTGGAGGACAGAAGGGTTAGAGGAGACATGATAACGACATACAAAATACTGCGGGGAATCGACAAGGTAGATAGTGACAGGATGTTCCAGAGAGGAAACACAGAAACAAGGGGACACAACTGGAAGCTGAAGACTCAGATGAGTCAGAGGGATGTTAGGAAGCAATTCTTCAGCCATAGAGTAGTTAGGAAGTGGAATAGTTTAGCGAACGATATAGTGGAGGCGGGGAACCATACATAGTTTTAAGACAAGGTATGATAAAGCTCACGGAGCAGGAGAGCAGAGACCCAGTAGCGGACAGTGCAGAGGCGGGGCCAGGAGCTGAGTCTCGACCCTGCAACCACAATTAGGTGAGTACAATTAGTGAGTACACACACACACACACACACACACACACTATATATATATATATATATATATATATATATATATATATATATATATATATATATATATCTGTCCAACAAGATTGATGGACTGGACACATCGATACCAGGCTGAGGGACTGATTACCTCAAACTCCTCCTCTCTTTACACTGTTCTTCTCTAGACTGATGAAGCCACTGTGTGGCGAAACGTTTCCTTAATAAAAATTCCCATATGTTGCATGGGTGTCTCATTCTTCAAAATCTACAGTGTTTTGTATCATATAAGACAATATTGATGTACGTACTGACAGACAGATGATTCATCTTGTAAACAGACGACATAAACTTATGGTATCGATAAATACAGAACAGTACTGTAAATGTATTTTCTCTTCCTTATGATTTTTTAATAACATTTTCTTTTCTCTAACTTACTTTATTGTAAGAATATATAATACATATAGCATACAAAATATGTGTTAATCGACTGTTTATGTTATCGGTAAGTCTTCCGGTCAACAGTAGGTCATTAGTAAAGTTTTTGAGGAGTCAAAAGTTATGCGCGGGGGAAGGGGGGTCGGCGCCCCTGGCCCCCGCGTTGTTCAAGGGTCAACTATATAATTGATGAACAACTCTACTGTGCTTTTGTAGATTTTTGCAACTCCGAGAAGCTGGTGGCTACCATTACTTGTATCTTGCTGAGCTGGAGACAAGTGTCAGCCAGTGTGTATTCCCACACCGCCATCCGTGCAGGGCTGCAAAATAATTCCATCTGCAAGCTTTTTATTGTCATCAAATTAGCATAGTTGGGTGGGCTTTTGCTGAGCATCTGGCTGTTGCAAGGATTCTCTTGAAGCAGTTCAATCTTTCTCTCAGGTCTCACGAAATCGTAATTACACGATTGCAAACAAATCACGGTACGAGCGGGGATTGAACTCACGGCAAGTGAGCCGTAAAACTTCAGGCCAGCTGGCCCAGTGTCTTACGTGCTGGTCTGGTGTTTTACGTCTCACTTGCCGCAAGTTCAGTCTCCACCCGTACCGTGAGTTCTCTTAAGTCTGTGGTAAACAAGACCATGGTACCCTAATTGGTCTGCCGATGTACTGCTGCAAATACACTTGTGTTCAGCGAGGATAAGGAAGCAAGGCAAAGAGAAACACCTGGTAGACAAAGCTCTCGCTTCACACACATTGTCCATGATTCGATCATCGGCAAGGGTGGAAACATTGGGCATGTTTCCTTACACCTGTTGTCCCGTTCACCTAGCAAGCAATTAGGTACTTGGGTGTTAGTTGACGGGTGTGGGTTACATCCTGGGAGACACGATTGAAGACCCCATTGGAAATATGACGTTCAGTCCCTCGATGGCTAACCTTCTGGGGTTAAAAATCTGAACAAAATCTTATCTTACGAACGGTTCGAGGATAGAAATGTGTGCCTTGAGAGGAGCTGGGGACTGAAAACAGCAAATCCACTGTATTAGCTCTCACTGTAGGCAACAAGAGCATTTCACCCCTCCATGGAAGATGTGTTCATTTAATATCACATACCTGCAAGTCCCTCCCAAGAAGCTCATTGCTAGTAATCCCTTCCTTAAATTACTTGTTAAGGCAACTGCTCAAGAAGAAATTTCTCGCCTAGCTGGTAGTAATAAGTTATCTCAAGTTATATACACTGATGGATCTAAACAGGAGTCTTCTGGCAGGGCTGCATCTGCTCTGGTTGCCACCTCCCTAGTTAAGAACAATAATAATTTTTTGAACTAGGCATAAGAATTAACAACTGGCGTCTACACTGCAAACTGAATTGTTTGGAATCCTTATGGCACTAAAGCTAACTTATGACACTGAGCTTGACTCTATCATTATTACTGATTCTATGTCATCATTGAAGGCTCTTGACTCCTATAATGACTCTAACAGCATGCTCATTGGAGAAGCCAGGTATAGATACTCAAAATCCGGGACAAAGGAATTAAAGTACATTTGCTATGGATTCCGTCACACATTGGATTACTCCTTCATGATAAAGTTGATATGTTAGCCAAGAAGAGCACCCATAAGGAGAATGTAGAATATAACTTTGGTATATCTGTGTCTAGCATTAGGAATAATATTAGAGAGAAATAAATAATGAAAATGATAGCTATAGGAATGCAGTTAGAAGCCTGAGTAGATCTATAACCCACTATGATAACATGAATGTAGATAAGTATGTTTATGGAGCAACTTGCAATGTGAACAGACTGACTGATGTTGTACTGACCAGGCTTCGGCTTGGCTACAAGTACTTCTGGCAGTTTGGGAAATACACAGATGATGATCAAACTAAATGCAAATTATGTGATCAGGCATATGGTCACTGTCTTGAACATTATGTGCTGAATTGTCCACTTATTGAGGAATATAGAGATAGACAGTATAATAACCTATGTGACATGTCAAGATATCTTATTAGTGAAGGTAGGATACCACTTATTCTAAGCAAATTTCCTAAATTTGCTTGTAACAGATAAGTGAACTTTAGATATAATTCCAAATTAATTTTCATGAACGTGGATGGGCATGTTTGTGGAGCAACTTGCAATGAGCGGACTGACTGATGTTGTAGTGGCCAGGCTTAGGCTTGGCTACAGGTACTTCTGACAGTTTGGGAGACAGATGATGATCAAACTAAATGCAAATTATGTGATCAGGCATATGGTCACTGTCGTGAACACTATGTGCTTAATTGTGCACTTATTGAGGAATATAGAGATAGACAATATAATAACCTATGTGACATGTCAAGATATCTTATTCATGAAATAAGATACCTGCTTGTAACAGATAATTGAAATGTAGATATGAACCCAAATGTACAATTGTTAACCCTTTGGGGCCTAGTGCCTAGGCCTTTGTGTATCCATATGCTTTCGCTACCATCCACAGGATGGATATGGGGTGCACAATAAACTAGCCACTTCGGTGGCAAAATCTAATCTGCCAGGAGACGAGCTGTGTCCTTCCCCGACACACTCAAGCACTGGTAAGGTTATATTATCCTTTAATGGGCTATCCCAGTGTGACTGTTTTGGAAGTATTAGAGGGAACTGGTCCATTGGTGACATTTGGGTCGTGAAACCCAACATGGTGAGTGAGGCGTTCAGGAAGACTCGCTCCTACTAATTCGCCGGATGCCACACAAGAAGGTAGGAATGCAGGGAGTGTTATCTGTGATGACTTGGGGATACCTGCCCCTCCGATTTTCCAGGTGCTGTATGACCCCCTACATACTTCCTCGTAAACGTAATAGTACGGATGTCTACTACGATACAAATATGATAACCTGAATCAGGGCAGTACTCTTTCTCCCCGTGTAGCCTACATGGCCAGAAAAGTATTCATAAATTTTAGTACATTACTGAACCTGATGGTATTTGCATATCTGATCAGTTTTGTGCCGCAATAAATGTAGAAGCTATTTAAAAAAAAAAGCATGGAGAGAAAAACAAAACCTTTTATTATTACGAGGTGTCCCCTACAAGACAAAGCCATTATCATATCCTCTTGTAGGCAAAACAAATGGCAATAAAGGCCTCCTTTTATTATACGTGCGGCCTTTTTTTATAACACTTCTGAGCTCACAGCCATACCCAAGTGCAAAAGTTCTGTCTCTTACTTTCCCAGCAGCTCGTTCACCCTTCACAGATTTATAACACCAATAATAATTCCTTGTATTTCAGATCTCCATAAGTGTTTTTACCTGTGCGCACTGATGAAGCAGTGTTGTAACCCGGCCAGGATGATCCCTTGACACTAGAAAGCACTCACGGTAATGACTAAATAATGACAAGAGTGGTCACACATTTGCAGACAGGAGAGGGACACTCAATTAATAAAAAGTGGCAGGGTAGAGAAACGGAAATGAGAAGAGGGAACGGAGAGAATATATATGATAACTTCTTGTGTAAAGCATGTTAACTGCATGAGTAAACTGTTAACTACACGTGTAAACCGAGTTATCTGCACGAGCAAACCATGTTAACTATACGAGTAAACCATGTTAACTACACGAGTAAACCATGTTAACTACACAGAGTAAACCAAGTTAATGGACAGAGGGAAAATAAGTCACAATACCATGGCTGAAAAATTCACAAATAATACACACTTAAAGAGGAAACATAACGAGACGATTCAATCCTCCCAGGTCGAGAATACTGAGACCAGGTCGAGAATACTGAGACCAGGTCGAGAATACTGAGACCAGGTCGAGAATACTGAGACCAGGTCGAGAATACTGAGACCAGGTCGAGAATACTGAGACCAGGTCGAGAATACTGAGGGTGAAAAGTAGGAAGCAGAAGAATGAAGATTATAATCAAAACTAAGCGCTAAACCCACATTATTATCAAAACAAAGCACTGAACCCACAGGGGGTCAGAAGGATGAAGAACATGTATGGGGACGCCGATAGTGTGGACAGACACTTAGACACACCTCAACACATATATTGAAATGTGTATGACCCTTCTGGATTTAGAGCCTCTTAATAATTTTACATGCACACGTACACATGGACAGGTATCCATTCGTAAACAAGCCCATATACATATATGTATACAAAAGCATACACTTGCACATGTATGCACATGCACCCACACGCACACATTTACATACACAAAAAGCTTACATATAAAAATATGTTGCTTTGCAACTCTGAGCACCTTGCACTGCTCTTGTTGCATGCATTGAGGTAGAGGGTATTGGGTTTATTTGGTGCAGATACCTTTCTCAGATCACTGAGGTAGAGGGGGCTGGGTTTATTTGATACAGGGATACCTTTCTCAGATCACTGAGGTAGAGGGGGCTGGGTTTATTTGATACAGGGATACCTTTCTCAGATCACTGAGGTAGAGGGGGCTGGGTTTATTTGATACAGGGATACCTTTCTCAGATCACTGAGGTAGAGGGGCTGAATTTGATACAGGGATACCTTTCTCAGATCATTGAGGTAGAGGGCTGGGCTTATGGGATACAAGGATGACTTTCTCGGATAACACAATTGAAATCCTCTCAGTTACAATAATGGGGTTAATGGTAAACTCATGGGTCATTCAGAGCCTGGGAGAATGGGAGGCAAACAGACTCGATACAAGAAATTATTATAATCATGGGGAGCTCTAAACCCGTAGGATTATACAGCACATGGGGTGCAAGGTATTCAGGCTTTAATTCAGGGAACTGGAGCACAGATCCAATTCCCTAGATCAAGAGCCCCTCACCAACAACAAGGAACTTCCCTTGAGGGTTCGATGCAAGAAAATGAGAATAAGTCCGGTCCCTTGGATCAAGAGTCCCTCATTAGCATGAAGGTCAGCTTTCCAAGTGCTAACATGACATCAATACAATGCTACAGCCAGTGATGCATGTGGCAATATTCAGGCTTGGATTTCCACTCTTAGGGAGAAGGTGAATCAAAGGGGGAGTTAAATCTTTCTTAACTGGTGTTGTATCAATTAGGAGAGAATTAATGAGATTATTTATCATGGAGCTGAAAAGATTCACTCAGCCTCGACACTTTGTTCAGCTGAACATTTGTGAACATAACTGAGTAAATTGAACACTTGTTAACTAGACAGACAGTAATGTGGACATGGTGAACACACCATGCGTCACTCACACCTCACTCTCCGCCTATATATACAGTGGACCCCCGCTATTCGAACGGCTCGGCAGTCGAACAAATCGTCATTAGTACAAAAATTCGAAATCGTCATGCGAACAAATTATCCGAGTTCGAACGAATACGTTGTGACCTGTCGGCCCAGGCGCTTGGTGCCTCACAGCGCAGGCGTGGAGAGCCAGTCCCGCGTTGTTTACACTCAGAGAACAATACCCTGCACGCTTCCACAGACATTTCACACTTAATTATAATTTTTGGAGTTTGTTCATTACGTGCGACTGTGAAATAAGCTACCATGGGTCCCAAGAAAGTTCCTAGTGGTACCCTGGGCTGATAAAAGTGAGAAACACCGTAGAAATGAAGAAGGAAATAATACAAAAATACGAGAGTGGTGTGCGATTGTGTGATCTGCCAGGATATATGGCAAAACAGGTCAACTATCGCTTCTATCCTGCTTAAGAAGGAAGAAATTAAGCAAGCTGATGTTGCAAAAGGTGTTACTGTGCGAGCCAAAAACAGACCACAAATAATCAAAGAGATTGAAAAGTTGTTGCTGGTGTGGATCAAGGATAAAAGTTAGCGGGCGATAGTGTGTCTGAGTCAATTATTTGTGAAAAGGCAAGGAACTTGCATGCCGATCTTTTAAAGAAAATGCCTGCAACCAGTGCTGATTGTAATGGTAGTGAATTTAAGCCAGCAAAGGCTGGTTTGAGAGATTTAAACATCGTAGTGGCATACATAATGTGGTAAGGCATGGTGAGGCTGCCAGTTCAGACAAACATGAGCTGAAAAATTCATAAAGGAGTTTCAGGACTACATAAAGACTGAAAATTGAAACCTGAACAAGTGTTCAATTGTGACGAAACAGGCCTGTTTTGGAAGAAAATGCCCAACAGGACCTACATTACTCAGGAGGAAAAGGCACTGCCAGGACACAAGCCTATGAAAGACAGGCTAACTCTCATGATGTGTAGTAATGCTAGTGGGATTTTAAATTAAAGCCTTTACTAGTGTATCACTCAGAAATCCCAGAGTGTTCAAGAGACACAATGTCGTCAAAGTAGATTGTGTGTCTTGTGGAGAGCTAGTCAGAATGCATGGGTCACAAGCACCTTTTCAGTGACTGGATCCATGAAGTGTTTGGCCCCAGTGTGAGAAAATACCTACAGGAAAAGGGTTTGGACAAAAGTGCCTCCTGTTGCTGGACAATGTCCTTCACATCCTCAAAACATGGAAGACCTACTGTGTGAAGACTTCAAATTCATAAAACTGAAGTTCTTGCCTCCCAACACCACTCCTCTCTCCAGCCCATGGACCAGCAGGTCATCTGTAACTTCAAAAACTCTACACAAAAGCAGTGTTTGAAAAGTGCTTTGAAATGACCTCGACAGTGAATTGACCCTTAGAGAGTTCTGGAAGAATCATTTCAATATCTACAGCTGCATAGGCCTTATAGGCAAGGCTTGGGAGGGAGTGACTTCAAGGACTTTGAACTCTGCTTGGAGACCATTGTGGCCAGGTTGTGTCCAACAGAGGGATTTTGAAGGGTTTGAGGCTGACCCTGACCCTGCCGACCCCAGCCTGTTGTGGACTCTATTGTGGAATTGGGCAAGTCCATGGGGTTGGAGGTGAGAGGGATGATGTGGAAGAGCTAGTGCAGGGACACAGGGTAGAGCTAACAACTCAAGAGCTGATGAGCTGGAAATGGAAGAGCATCAGACCAGATTTGAGGCTATTGATTCACGGGAGAAGGAGGAGGAAGAGGGCTGAAGAAGGTGCCTCTTCAGAGATTAAGGAGATGTGTACAATGTGAATAGATTGCAAAGTTTTGTTGAAAATAAGAACATAAGAAAGGAGGAACACTGCAGCACGCCTGTTGGCCCATACTAGGCAGGTCCTTCACAATCCGTCCCACTAACAGAATATTTGCTCAACCCAATTTTCAATGCTACCCAAGAAATAAGCTTTGACAATTCTACCCACTCATGCGAGTCCCACTCAAATCCAACCCTCTCACTCATGAATTTATCCAACCTAAATTTGAAACTACCCAAGGTCCTAGCTTCAATAACCCTACTAGGCAGACTGTTCCACTCATCAACTACCCTATTTCCAAACCAATACTTTCCTATATCCTTTCTAAATCTAAACTTATCTAACTTGAATCCATTATTGCGGGTTCTCTCTTGGAGAGATATCCTCAAGACCTTATTTATATCCCCTTTGTTAATACCCATTTTCCACTTGTATACCTCGATCATGTCTCCCTCATTCTACGTCTTACAAGTGAATGTAATTTTAGGGTCTTCAATCTTTCTTCGTAAGGAAGATTTCTAATGCTATGTATTAATTTAGTCATTCTACGCTGAATGTTTTCTAACGAATTTATGTCCATTCTGTAATATGGAGACCAGAACTGAGCTGCGTAATCTAGGTGAGGCCTTACTAATGATGTATAAAGCTGTAATATAACCTCTGGACTTCTGTTGCTAACACTTCTTGATATAAATCCAGTAATCTATTTGCCTTATTACGTACGCTTAGGCATTGCTGTCTTGGTTTAAGGTTGCTGCTTACCATCACCCCAAGTCCTTCTCGCAATCTGTATGGCTAAGTTCTACGTTATTTAACTTATAAGTGCTTGGGTTATGGACACTCCGAGCTTCAGAACCTTGCATTTATCTACATTGAACTGCATCTGCCACTTTTCTGACCACGAATTAAGTTTGTCTAAATCTTCCTGAAGTTCTAGACATCTATGTTTGAATCAATTATCCTACCTATCTTCGTGTCGTCGGCGAATTTGCTCATATCACTAGTAATTCCCTCATCAAGGTCATTGATATATATTATAAATAACAATGGGCCTAAGACTGATCCTGTGGAACACCACTTGTTACAAGTCCCCATTCGGATTTAACCCCATTTATGCACACTCTCTGCTTCCTATTGGTGAGCCATGACTCGATCCATGACAGCACTTTTCCCCAATGCCATGAGCTGCCACTTTCTTTAACAGTCTCTGGTGCGGTACTCTATCAAAAGCCTTACTAAAGTCTAAATAAACAATATCGAATTCTTTATCGTGATCCATTACGATTTTAGAGCCTCGAAAGCTTGAATAAAGGTTAATAAATTAGATAGGCATGGAACGGCCCTCAGTGAATCCATGCTGGAGTATCATTAATTCAAATTATGGTTATCTAGATGGCTTCTAATAATATCAGCTATAATTGACTCTAGTAATTTGCCTACAATTGAGGTCAGGCTTATTGGGCGGTAGTTTGACGGTAGTGACTTGTCCCCTGCTTTAAAAATAGGAATTACATTAGCCATCTTCCACATATCAGACACTACACCTGTTTGAAGAGATAAATTAAAAATGTTAGATATTGGTTCCAGAGTTCCATTTGCATTCCTTAAGAACCCTTGCAAAAGCTCATCAGGACCCGGCGATTTATTTTGTTTCAGTCGGTCCAGCTGTTTCATAATCATTTCGCTAGTGACTGTGATATTACATAATTTATCTTCTTCTGGGCCTCTGTAAAAATTAATTACTGGGATATTATTAATGTCTTCCTGTGTGAAAACCGAGAGAAAATAATTATTAAAAATAGAGCACATATCATTCTCCTTGTCAGTAAGATGCCCAAAGTTATTTTTAAGGGGACCTATCTTTCCTAATTTTTTATAAACCTGGAAACTTTGGGTTATTTTGAATCTAGCACTTTAATTTCATAGTCCCGTTTAGTTTTCTTATTCTTAACGATCCTCTTAATGTCAGTATATGATTTATAAATGACTCACCTCTTTTTAGCTATAAATTCCTTACTTACTGCCCTAAAAGATATTTGACATTATCATCTTTGGTCATTTCACTTAGTCTAATTTCTTATCGGTTGTTTAGACGTAGTGTTAACAAATGATATTGATACTTCTCTTCTGTTCAGCCCAGAATCCAGAGTCTGGGTATGTCCTCTAGATGCTCATTTGAATAAATCATATGCGCTTATACGTAACTACATTTGAGGCACATTTGAATTGATAGTCTCCTATGCAACCAAAATCCATTATTAAACAATGCTCAGTTCACTTAATATGTTCAGAACTCTTGACAGTTTAATAGCCATATGCAACACTGTATTTTAATTGAAGTTTGCCACACAGTCTTACATACAACATAAGAACATAAGAATGGAGGAACACTGCAGAAGGCCTACTGGCCCATACAAGGCAGGTCCTTATCAAAACCACCACTACCTAAAAATTTATTCCCGTACTCACGACACAAATCAAACCCAGCCCCTCCCACTCATATATTTGTCCAATCTCTTTTAAAGCCACCCAAGGTCCTAGCCTCTATCACAGTACTCGGAAGATTGTTCCACGCATCTACAACTCTGTTCGAAAACCAGTACTTGCCTATGTCCTTTCTAAATCTAAATTTATCCAATTTAAATCCGTTATTTCTCGTTCTTACTTGGTTCGATATCCTCAGTATTTTATTAATATCTCCTTTGTTTATGCCCATCATCCACTTGTACACCTCGATGATATCTCCCCTCATTCTACGTCTCTCCAGAGAGTGGAGATTCAACGCTCTAAGTCTATCTTCATACGGGAGATTTCTTATACTGTAAATCATTTTAGTCATTCTTCTTTGTATGTTCTCCAATGAATCTATATCCATCCTGTAGTAAGGAGACCAAAACTGAGCTGCATAATCCAAATGAGGTCTCACTAGTGATGTATAGAGCTGTAAAATAACTTTTGGACTTCTGTTGCTTATACTTCTTGAAATAAATCCTAGTAATCTGTTAGCCTTATTGCGCACACTTAGGCACTGTTGTCTTGGCTTTAGATTTCTGCTTACCATGACTCCCAAGTCTTTTCACATTCTGTATGATCAAGCTCAACTTCACCTAGTTTATAAATTCGAGGGGTATTTTCATTACCAACGACAAGCACCTTACACTTGTCCACATTGAACTTCATCTGCCACTTTTCAGACCAAGACATTAATTTATCCAAATCCTCCTGGAGTTCACTGTTATCCTCCTCAGAATGAATTATACGGCCTATTTTTGTATCATCAGCAAATTTACTCATGTCACTTGCAATTCCTTCATCAAGGTCATTAATGTAAATTATGAACAACAATGGGCCCAAAACTGATCCTTGTGGAACGCCACTAGTGACAAATCCCCATTCAGATTTGACCCCATTAATGGAAACTCTCTGCTTTCTATTGGTAAGCCATGCCTCTATCCATGCTAGAACTTTACCTCCTATACCATGAGCTGCCACCTTTCTTAAGAGTCTCTTGTGAGGTACTCTATCGAAGGCCTTACTGAAATCCAAGTAAACTATATCATATTCTTTATCACTGTCTACTGCCTCAAATGTTTTATTGAAAAACGTCAGTAAATTTGTCAGGCAGGAACGACCTCTCGTAAACCCATGCTGAGATTCATTAATCAAATTATGTTCTTCAAGGTGACTTCTGATAATATCAGCTATAATTGATTCTAATAATTTGCCTACTATAGACGTGAGGCTTATTGGACGGTAATTTGATGGAATGGACTTATCCCCTGATTTGAATATAGGAACTACATTAGCTATCTTCCACATCTCTGGCACAACACCAGTTAGGATGGACGTATTAAACACATTCGTTAATGGCTGACTAAGTTCCATTTTGCATTCTTTAAGTACCCTGGAAAACAACTCGTCGGGTCCGGGGACTTATTTTGCTTCAGTTTATCTATCTGTTTGATAACCATGTCCCTCGTGACAGTAATATTAGTTAATTTGAATTCTTCAGGAACTGAATAATTGTTAATTTCTGGAATCTCATTTACGTCTTCTTGTGTAAAGACTGACAAAAAATAGTCATTAAATAGAGAACACATTTCCAGTTCGTTATCCGTCAGCTGTCCATTCCCAATTTTCAGAGGTCCTACCTTTTCCCTCACCTTCGTCCTGTACACTTGAAAGAACCCTTTTGGATTAGTCTTTGATTCATTAGCAACCTTAATCTCATAGTCACGTTTAGCCTTTCTAATCCCTTTTTACTTCTCTTTTCAACTGAACATATTGGTCAATAAGGTTAACATCTCCTCTTTTGATGCGCCTATAAATTCCTCTTTTCTCCCTAATAAATGTTTTAGCCTCCTGTTAATCCATTTGGGATCGTTATTATTTGACCTAAATTCTCTCTGGTGAATAAACATACTCTGTGCACGTTGTACATTATTAAGAAACAAATCATAAACGCAGATCCCATCGTAATCGTTAGCTAGATTACCCCAGTCGAGATTAGACAGGTGTTCCCTAAGTCCAATATAATCGGCAGAACGAAAATCAGGAACTTTTACCGTATTATCCCTATTCTCGTACTCCCATGTAATATTAAAGTAATGGATTTGTGATCACTAGCTCCAAGCTCTTCAGTGATCTCCAGATTATTTACAAGAGTTTCTTTATTTGACAAGACTAGGTCGAGCAAATTATTACCTCTGGTAGGCTCCGTCACACACTGCTTCAGAAAACAGTCCTGAACTACTTCCATAAAGTCACTGGACTCCAGATTACCGGTCAAAGAAGTCCAGTCAATTTGACATTAAGAGGGACGTTAAAAAGGGAATAAGAAAAGCTAAACGGGACTATGAAATTAAAGTTGCTAGGGATTCAAAACTAACCCAAAAGTTTTTCCAGGTTTATAGAACAAAAGTTAGGGATAAGATAGGTCCCCTTAAAAATAACTTTGGGCATCTTACTGACAAGGAGAATGATATGTGCTCTATTTTTAATAATTATTTTCTCTCGGTTTTCACACAGGAAGACATTAATAATATCCCAGTAATTAATTTTTACAGAGGCCCAGAAGAAGATAAATTATGGAAAAATAAACACATAAGCAGTATAATGTGATCCTTTATTGACAACGTTTCGCCCACGCAGTGGCTTTATCGAGTCACAGACAGATCTACCTGGAAAATGAGCAACATGGAGATATATATAGGGTACAGTCAGGTGGAGAATGCTGGGTCAGGTGGAGAAAGCTGCATGTGAGTCTTAAAAGTAGTGTGATAGTTGAAAACATAGTGTGACTTAAAGGACCTGCAGTGTACCATTCTTGAGTTCTAGGTGGGATAGCGTTGAAGAAGTTTCTTGGCAATAGGTTCAGCTATGTTGTAGAAGCCGTTGTTCTGGTTGAAGTTGTTGGATATACAGATGAGTGATGATTCTAGGATTCTTCGGTATTGCGTGTTGTCTTCTCTGGCGATGAGTCTTGCGTTTCTGTAGTTGATTAAATGGTTGTGTAAATTTCGGTGTTGAACACAGGCATTTCTTGAGTCGTCAGATCTGCCTGCGTACTGGTGTTCTGAAATGCGTGTTTGTAGGTCTCTGGATGTTTCGCCAACGTATAATTTGCTGCAGCCATTACAAGGGATTGTGTATACCCCTGCCGTGGATTGAAGCTTTTCCTGTCTTTTACTGGTAATGTCCTTAATGGTGGTGGATGTGGAGGTGGATACTCGGAATGAGGTCTTAGAAAAAATGTTGGAAACTTGTTTGGAAATGGAGTTGGTGGGAAGGACTATGTATCTCTTCTCAGCAGTGTCTTCTCTGGGTGTGTTGAAGATGTTTAATGCCCGTCGTCTGCAGTCTCTAATGAAGTGACACTGTTCTGGACAGTTCATCTGGTTCTGGAGCACAGACAAGAAGGCTGGTGCTTATATACTGGCGTCAGGTGGTGAGGGACGGGTAACAGACGAAGACATTGTCACTGGTGGGCGGGATTCGCCAGTGGAAGTAAGTCATACCCGAGGGACATACATAAGAACATAAAAGGGAGGAACACTGCAGCGGGCCTGCTGGCCCATACTAGGCAGGTCCTTCACATTCCATCCCACTAACAAGATATTTGTTCAACCCAATCGGGACGGTTATTGGTAGTAGTAGTAACAGTAGTGGTGAAGAATGTTGTGTAGATGTCCTCTGATCCAAGATTCTATGTTATTGTAGTGTTTGACAAGTTATACATGAATCGTATACAATCGTATGACAAGATGAAGATTAGACAACAGCCTGGGTAATGTTATGTGTGGCGAAACGTTTCGTCACTAAAGATTCCCATACGTTGCATAACTGACTCAATCTTCTTGTCAGGTTTAACATAAGAATGGAGGAACACTGCAGAAGGCCTACTTGCCTATACAAAGTACAAAGTCACAAAAGCTTATTCTTTTCTTCACTGATGAAGCCACTGTGTGGCGAAACGTTTCCTCATTAGTAAGGCCTCACCTAGATTCATTAGTAAGGCCTCACCTAGATTCATTAGTAAGGCCTCACCTAGATTCATTAGTAAGGCCTCACCTAGATTATGCAGCTCAGTTCTGGTCTCCATTTTACAGAATGGATATAAATTCGTTAGAAAACATTCAGCGACGAATGACAAAGTTAATTCATAGCATTAGAAATCTTCCGTATGAAGAAAGATTGAAGACCCTTAAATTACATTCACTTGTAAGACGAAGAATGAGGGGAGACATGATCGAGGTATATAAGTGGAAGATGGGTATTAATAAGGGGGATATAAATAAGGTCTTGAGGATATCTCTCCAAGAGAGAACCCGCAATAATGGATTCAAATTGGATAAGTTTAGATTTAGAAAGGATATAGGAAAATATTGGTTTGGAAATAGGGTAGTTGATGAGTGGAACAGTCT
>WNWK01039492.1:0-17427 GCA_009830355.1 Cherax destructor
AAGAAGTATAAGCAACAGAAGCCCAAAAGTTTTTTTAAGCTCTATACATCACTAGGGGGACCCTTTTGGGATTATGCACCATTTTTGGCCCCCACTACAGGATGGATATAGATTCTTGAAAACTACATCTTCTTGTAGGTTCCCCGACCCGGCCCGGGTTTTCCCAAAAGGGGACCCCCAATAAGAATCAGAGAAGACTAAAATGATTTACAGAAAAGGAACCCCCAAAGAAAAAGATTTAGAGCGGGGACAAGTGGATGATGGGCATAAACAAAGGAGATATTAATAAAATACTGAGGATATCGAACCAAGAGAAAAAATAACGGTTTAAATTGGATAAATTTAGATTTAGAAAGGACTAGGCAAGTGCGGGTTTTTTTCGAACAGAGTTGTAGATGCTGAACAATCTTCCAGTAGGGTGATAGAGCTAGGACCTTGGGTGTTTAAAAGAGATTGAACAAAATATGAGTCGGAGGGGCTGGGTTTGATTGGGTCGTGAGTACGGGAGTAAATTCTTAGGTAGTGGTGGTTTTGATAAGGACTTGCCTTGTATGGGTTAGAGCCTTCTGCAGTGTTCATCCATTCTTATGTTATCTGTCGTTCTTACTCCTCTTCCTCCTTCGGCCCTGTTATTCGGTAAAGGGTTTTATACTCTACGGCCACTATTACCTTTACGCCCTCCGGTTTTAGTGTTCCTGCTATGTAGTTCCAAAATTGATCCTTTCTCAAATTTACAAAGTGCCGAAAAACGCCATTGGTTTCTTATCATCATAAAAGCCTCGTCTCCCTTCCACCCCTTATTCTTTCTTCCGCAAAATTTGGAATATTTAGGTAATGTCACCTTTATTTCCGTGGGTGTTTTTTCTTAATTTATATTAAGCGCTAAACCGATGTGGGTCTTTTTAGTGCAAGACGTGGTAGGCTTGATCCTCCGTCTGGTGAAGCCAACAGACGCACTTCCCTATTTTTCGTCTGTTATTTCCGTGAATTTTCTAGATAATGACAAGTCAGTGCTCTCCCCACTGATATTCCTTGCAGTTCTTCACTCATTCCTACTTTGTCTGCAATTTGGTAGCTGTGCTTGAGACTCGTGTCCTTCACCAATTGTTGTCACATCTGTTTTTTTTCTTCCCTTTTTTTTTTTATATATTTTGAAGGGGAGGGAAAAGGAAAGGGGGCAGGGATGCTGGACTGTGGAGAGTGGATGATGGGGAGGAGAGATGTAAGGGATCATGTGGGAGGAGACAGATCTGGGAATTGTTGTGGGAGGGGACAAAGAGGAGGGAGAGAGAGAGAGAGAGAGAGAGAGAGAGCGTTATCAGTCTGAGTTGGGAGGAAAGAGAGATGGGGGTCGTAGTTGGGAGGGAGGATTCAGTAGGGAGGGCGGGTGCCTAAATTAAATATTTTGCATGACTTAAATACTTACGTAGATGTGAATGCATACGTACATATGAATACATACATTTATTTAAATGCATAAGTTTATTTAAATACATGAGAATAGAATAGTGTATGCCTACATGCTTCAGTATATTTCAATACACACAACCCATATATATATATATATATATATATATATATATATATATATATATATATATATATTTAAGATTATATAAATCCATAAATATATTTATTTACACATATGGATACATGAGCGATAAATAAGTATGTAATTACATGTGTTTCATTGTTATTACATAATTTAATGGAAAATATTCAAACATAAAAAGTATTTTTATGACAGTGATTGTCCCTTTTCAAAAAATCACGTCAGCATCCACAATCCTCTTTTCCACCCCTTTCCCCCCTCTCTCTCTCTCCCCCCACGAAAAGCAGTGGGGAAAAAGATTACATCTGTATTATACTGCTTTAGCATGCAAATCTCTCTCTTTTTTTTTCTCTCTCTCTCCCCTCTCTCTCCCTCTCTCTCTCTCTTCTTCCTTTTTCCTTTATTTTTCCTAGTTTTCACAGTCGCTGCCAGACGTCATGCCCATTCCTTGCTCACATGTTTATCTGGCTGAAGGCCCCACGAGGGAAAGGCCTCCTGAAGAGGAACTGAAAGGGCTCCTGTTGATGAGTTGAAGGACTAGTGGGAGAAGAGTTAATGAAAAGTGAGTTAGGAAGTTAAAGAAAAAGTTAAAGGGAAGGAGGAAGGTTGAGCCATACATCCCAATCCCACACAACCACGCACCTCCGTGTGTCGTCAGCGTTACTGGCACAGGCCTCCAGCGGTATTACGCCGCGTCACTAGCTTCAAAAAAATGTTGTAAATCACGTGTAAGTCAAACAGCAATACACTTGCACATGAATGAAATTAGCCCAGAGCACCCACACCACCGTGTCCTGGATGATGGTAAAACACCTAGCTTGGCTGGGTGCGTCTTTTGTATGATTGAGTGGTCCTGTGGTTTAGAGCGTCTGAGTTTCGCTCACCATGAGGCGGGCCCAAAACAGCATGGGTTCGAGTCCTTGGCTAGTCTCAGTGTTGTTATTGATCAATACCACTCGTTCTGGTTACAATAATATATATATATATATATATATATATATATATATATATTCGTCCGATTAGGTAAAAATAGATTTTGGCTTAAATAGTAACGCTCCCTTGCCATATAAGACAAGTGAAAATTTGTGTATGCAATAATTTCACCAAATTCATTCTGAACATAACGAAAAAAATATATTTCATTGTGTTTGTTTATTATTAAATTAATGTTAACGTATCTAAAATATATTTAGTTGGGTTAGGGTAAATTAAATTGCGCTTGTTGTAATAAGGTTAGGTAGGTTTTCAAAGTTTCTCTTGGTACAAAATTATAAATTCTTGCATTAACATAAATGAAAAAATATATCTTTAAACTCATAGAGAAATTTTTAGAAAGGACTTAATTTTAGACGAGTTCTTGCTAATTGACCAGTTTACCTAATCGGCACGACATATATATATATATATATATATATATATATATATATATATATATATATATATATATATATATATATACTATTGTGTGTACTAGACATGTACATATCTATTACACCTCTTTTGTATATGCCATTTTATATCAACAATGTATCTCTTAAATCGTTGTACCATATTATGTAATAAAATATACCTATTTTAAAAAAAAGAATGAAAAGATGGGGTGGTAGGGAAGTGGAATATTCAAATGGCTTCAGGAAAAAATCCAAATAAGTAATAAGTAAAACTTGCCATTTTGGCTTAAATAACAACTCACTTCTTGCCGAATAGGGCAACGAAAATTTGTGTATGCAATAATTTTCGCAAAGTCATTCTGAACCTAACATAAAAAATTTTTCTTTTGTTTGTTATTAAATTATTGTAAAATAAAAAAATATTTTTAAAAGATGGATTAGGATCAATTAAATTGCGTTTCTTATAATAAGGTTAGGTAAGTTTCCTAAAGTTCTTTTGGTACAAAATCATAATTTTTATATTAACGTAAATGAAAAAATATATCTTTAAATGTATAAGAAATTTTTGAAATAACTTAATTTTAAATGAGTTCATATATATATATATATATATATATATATATATATATATAATATTTTTGTGTGTATGTGTATATATATATATATGTATATATATATATATATATATATATTCTTTAGGTACTTCCATCGAGGTACTCTTTAAAAAAGGGAAAATAGGATTAAAAAAAAGAAAGTTTGGGTTGATACGAGAAGAAAGAGTAGCAAATAGAGGATGAATAACAAAAAGTAACATTAAATCTAGTGATGAAAGAAGCTGGAGGAAAATTGTGATGAAGGATTGAGGGATGGAAGGGAGAGAGACGGATGAAAGGAATTGAGGAAAGGAGGGAGGGTGGGAGACAGGAGAGTGAAAAGAGTGGGAGAGGGGAGGGATGCAGGCGGGGGTAAGAAAGAAGAGACTGAGAGAGGAAGGGAGGCAGACAGACAGGGGGCAGAAGGAAGGAAGAGAGTGGCAACTGTCAAGGACGCAGCAAACCTCCAGCTGACACAAAAAAAAGTCTTCAGTCTTCCACAGAAAACAATATGGTGTTCACTGAGGACAAATTTCATTTACCCCACTATGGAAAAACGAAGAAAATTAACATTGTAATGAAGTATAAAAATATTCAAAATCAACGAACAGAGCGAAGATTAACGAGGATCTATGGAATGATGTTGTCAGAAGATCCCACGTTCAAAGATTACAATAGTGTTATTATAACAACTCAAAGAATATGATTCCTGGAGGATGCTTCGGAGGTGAACCCCCTCCTGCCCGGTCCATGACCAGGCCTATTGGCTGGATATTTATTCAAAACAAGAGATAACAAGCTCATAATGATGCTTTGTAGTGTTCGGGGCCCAAGACTGTTCAAGGGCCCCCCACCAGGCATAAGGGGAAAATTTCCAATAGACCCCTGGCATAGACCCCCGGGATAGACCCTGGCTTCCTTCCAAGAACGAGCTGGACAAATACCTAAAGTCGTTACCCGACCAGTCGGGCTGTGGTTAGTACTACATTGGACCACGTGCGGCCAGCAGTAACAGAAATTGATCAGGTCCTGATCCACCGGGTGGTCTGGTCAAGGACTGGGCCGGGGGCATTGACCCCGAAACACCCTCCAAGTAGACTCCCGGCTGGAATGTTGCTGTAAACTAACAGCCTCTTTTAAAGAAGGCGAAATTGCAGAGTTGGAGAATGTACATAGAACCATACTGCTTATAAATAAATTCAGCCAAACACTTAAGTTTCTAACAACACTTGATGTGCATCAAAATTTAGTCAAGAAAGATACATAATAATTTACTCCTGGGAAATTTTTAAGGATTTCTCCAAATCCACAACGAAATCATGCTAAATGACAGGAAGAGGTTCGGGTAAATACCCGTAGTGAAAAGCAGCGCTGCAATGAGTACAATATAAGTCAGAAAATGTAAAGGAATCAAGATTTTCAGTATCCTGCCCTCGTACATTAAGACAATTACCAGCAAACCTTCCCCGCTGACTTCAGGAGAGATATGGATGAGTTCTTCAAGTCAGTACCTGATCAGCTGGTCTGTGTGCACCTGCTGGAATTGCGTGGCTATCACCAACAGCCTAACTGACCAGAATATCAAACCAGGAGGCGTGGTCGGACCAGGCCGCGGGGCGATAACCCCAGAAAACTTTTAGTAACCTTAACGTTATGGAGCGAGACATGAGGTGAAAGGATGGAAAAGAGGAAGGGACATATGGGGTGGTGGGCTGGGAGGGATTGAAGGGGAGAAGAGGGAAGGGGTTGGGGGCGGGGAGCTCTTTCCCCTAAAGTTATCGCTTGAGAAACCTTAACCCAACGGGCCTTTCTCAAGTTCTTTTCTCTGGTAGTGGAAGTGCTGGGAAACTTTCTTAAGGAGCTGCACAAGGAGAGTGGAGTGGGCTGGGTTGTGAGAGGGGCGAAAGTGAGTCTGGGGGGGAAAAGGACTGAAAGAAAGAATTTGGAGGGAGGAACGAGAGAAGTGTTAGTGCGGTACAGAGGTGTAAGTAGGAATGAATGGTGAGAGAGTACACGGGAATACATGGGGTACACACGAGCACAGTGAAAAATGGGAGTACCCCCAAAGACACGTGAATACAGGGGAGTACACACGAACAAATGTGAATACATGGGGTAACATGAGCATATGTGAATGGCACACAGATTGACCCCAGAAACCATCCCCGCTAAAACCAAAACCCAGCAGAACCCCCCACTGAAAAAATAACCAAAGAAAATCATAACCAGCTGAAAACCCAAAACCGCTGAAAACCTAAGCTGAAAAAAAAACCATGAGAACCATACCCAGCTGAGAAATTCAAAGTACATACTACCTCCCTCTAATTCTGTCTAGATGATCGGGGATATATCGCGGGGGTGTTTTAGGATCAAAGTACTGAGACATTTGGTGACAATGAGGTGGGGAAAGGGGATGAAATGGGTGTGGGAAAGGTGTGAGGGAAAGGAAAGGGGTGTGGGCGTAGGATGGGCTTTTTAGGGTGAGCTTGAGAGGGCGCATTGGAGGGTATGTGCGTGGTAGAGAAGCATGGGGGGGGGTGAGGCCGTGGGAGGCGTATAAAAGGGGTGTGGCGTGGGACAGCCCATGGGAGGGTATGGGCGTGGGGGTGGGAGGGCATATGGGAGGGGTGTTGCGGGGGAAAGGGGGGCATTAGAGGGGTGTGAGCGGGGGGGAACGCATGGGAGGAGTGTGTGCGTGGGAGGGGTGTGGGCGTGGGAGAAGCGCATGGGAGGGGTGTGGGCATGAGAAACCGAACTTAGTGGTTAACGAATATCATTAACATCTATCACACGTTGAATTTTAAAAACGAAGAGGAGTGGGCGACGGAAAGAGCAGGGAAAAGAGATAGGACATCGGGAGGAAAGAAGGCCAAAATAAATAACAAAATTTTAAAATGTGAGGTCAAGGAGGTAAAAAATAAACAATAATTTCAGGAGAAGCGAGGCAAGGGGGAATAATTGTATGGAAGCAGGAGAAAAGAGAGAAAGAGCAAAATATAAAAGAGTCAGAGTATAAAAATAAAAAAATGATTTTTTTAATTTTAAAGAGAGAGAGAGAGAGAGAGAGAGGAGAGACTAAATAAAATTAGAATAAGTAGATTATCGGGGAAAAAGAATGGGAATGGAGAGACCGTGAAAAACAGTGACCAGGAAAAACTATGGGATAAAGGGGGATGGAAAGAGTAGCAGAGGGAGAGTATGGAAGAGTGTGGGAAAACAATGACTGGGAGGATGGAAGAGTGTGGAAAACAATAACTGGGAGGATGGAAGAGTGTGGAAGACAATGACTGGGAGGATGGAAGAGTGTGGAAGACAATAACTGGGAGGATGGAAGAGTGTGGAAGCAATGACTGGGAGGATGGAAATGTGGAAGACAATAACTGGGAGGATGGAAAAGTGTGGAAGACAATAACTGGGAGGATGGAAGAGTGTGGAAGACAATGACTGGGAGGATGGAAGAGTGTGGAAGACAAAAATGGGAGGATGGAAGAGTGTGGAAGACAAAAATGGGAGGATGGAAGAGTGTGGAAGACAATAACTGGGGGGATGGAAAGTTGGGGAAAACAAAAACTGGGGGGGGAAGAGTGTGGAAGACAATAACTGGGAGGATGGAAAGGTGGAAGACAATGACTGGGGGTGGAAAGTGTGGAAGACAATGACTGGGAGGATGGAAGAGTGTGGAAGACAATGACTGGGAGGATGGAACAGTGTGGAAAAAAACGCAAGTCTGAAGAATTTCTAACACACCGGGATTAAAATTGTACTGCAAACCAGGGGGTGTGTGTGTGTGTGTGTGTGTGTGTGTGTGTTGTGTTTTGTGTGTGTGTGTGTGTGCACAGATGGAACACACACACACACTCAGCAAACACAATTATGACGCTCGTGGCTGGGGTAAATTTATTCTTTACATATAAAGGTGACCAATCCACCTGTCGCCTCTTCTCTCAATAACGTTCGTTCAACTTTGATTTTTCCCAAATCTGTGCCTTACTGTTTTTTCGTCATGTCCTTTACCCCGTTATTATTTTTTTTCCCCAACTTAACATTGACATAGCCCCCCCCTCTCTCTCTCTCTCTCTCTCTCTCTCTCTCTCTCTCTCTCTCTTTAACACCAGTTTCATCCATTGTTTTCTTTACCAACTAGATTTTGCACTTGCAACTTCAAAGAGCTGTCAGTTGCAATGATCTCCAACTCTAAGTAAGACACTACTCAGACTGGCCTGGGAGATTCATGTCCTTGTCTCTTTGTTTCTTTGATTCACACTGCAAATAGTTCTTTTGTGTTAAAGACTTATTTTTATTATTATATGTATGATAAAGCACTAAATTCGTGGGGTCACGCAGTCCCTCGATAAAAAGGAGGTAATCGGATTTGATCCTGCTCCATTTCCCTGAAATTGAATCCTTTAATGAGCATACAAAAAACAAATGACAGACAACGAAGAGGAATGCGGGGGTTCAGAAAGTGATAACATGGGAGGATCTTATGTTCAAGTATTACATCAGTTTTGATATCACAACAGAAAGGAAACTGATAGACTGGATAACCAGATCTTTAAAACAAGAATCCCGGCCCTCTGATCATCTCTTTTACACTGCAATATCGCTGCACTGCCCTCTTAATTCAGGCGAAACCCAAAGAACTGTAAATTTTTGGGGGAACATCTGAAATTTGTCGGAACTGTATTCCGGGGTAGGCAAGTAAGATGCATCGTAATTGACACCACCGGGAGAATTCTGGAAGGTTTGGGCCCCCAAAACCCCGAATTACCCCATTCAAGAACAACAGGCTCTCAGTGGGTATAAAATGCCTCTAATAAAAGGCAGGGGAAATTGAGCCCCTGAGATAACTCAGTTTGTGTAAAGGCATCAAGACTTTTTAACATCTTCACTGGCTGTCTTCAGGAGGAGCTGGATAAGTTCCCAGGTTAGTTCCCTATCAGTGGGCTGGGGGCGGCTGCAAAAGCCTGGTTGATCGGGCCATCAACTGAAGCCTGGTCTGGGACGGTCTTCGGAATCTTCTTTAGATAAGCTTCAGGAACCAGGGAGAGAGAGAGAGAGAGAGAGAGAGAGAGAGAGATGAAAATTCATGCGGTATTGTCAGTGACAGATGAGGAGATCATGGGTAGATACCCACACTTGCCTGATTGTCTTCCCCTCCTCGGCACAAATGGCAGAGATCTCCACTGGATGTTCAGAGATGGGACGTAGAAATCCTACATTTGCCAGCAAGAATGACACAGAAATTTATTTGATACATGTAAATCCCTCGTTTACTAGAGTGAATGACAAAATCTCTTTGCATCCCATCATCTTCAATTCTGTGTGGATTTCTCGCATACACTTTAAACAAATTTCTCGATCGATGTTGAATATCAGAATGGTATACAATACCGACAGTAAGAACAAAGTTTTAATAAAATTTCCCCCAAGAGGTTTTAGTCAGTACAGAAAGTACTGTTCCTGTCTACTTTCTGTACTGATGAAGAAACCTACTTGAAACGTTTGTTAAAATGCTAATTTTCCTGTGTCTTATTGATTTATGTTATTTGGATTAGGTCAGGTTTATTTAAGCTAGATTGTCATCTTAAATATTATATATTCTCTGGTTAAACAAATCCTTAGATTTATACAGTTTCTTGAAAAATTTAATGAATTTCAACCCTCATAGGTATATTTTGTCCAGGGAGAGAAATATGTAAGATTGATGGACTGATTGACCCCTTCAGTCCCTCAACCCTTCAGGCGGGGGTGATTGCCTCAATCTCTTTCTGATTTTTAATATTTTTTTTGTGTTAAGTCGTCAGGCTTTGTCAACCGAAACGGCTTAAAAAGCCTGGGGGCGAAACGTTGCCACAAAAAATGTCGCATTAATTGCACTTGTGTTTTTTTTCTTAACATATTGTCGGTAATTCTACCAACATTAATACTGAATGGGCGATGAAGCCACTGTGTGACGAAACGTTTCCCCAATAAAGATACCCCAAATGTTGGGCTTGTGTCGAATTTATCAACTTGTCGGTTCTCTAAACCATTTATCCCCACAGTGTAAGCCCCAGCTTTCTGAATGATCACTTACTTACGGTCTTCCAAAATCCCAGAAATCATCACGTGGGTGGCTCCCCGAGTTCTTCCTCTAACAATAAAAAATAACCATTTCCAACACACCACAAAGACAATAAATGAAATAAAAAATAAAGGCGATAAACACTTCAAACTCGCGAACGGAAAGCGAGGACCCACCGAGCTAAACAGAAAAAAAAAAATGTCAGGTAATCACCCTTTTAAAACTTGTTTAATAGTCACCCATTTGACTGTCTTAGCAACAGTGAAATATTGTCTTTACTAACGGATGGGCTTCTGTTTGATACACACAATTCTGTTAGATATACACTTTGTATTTGTTCCAGTCCTGGAGAAATATCAGAGCTGGAACAAATACAGACATCGTTTACGTACCGCACAGAGCCATAAAACTTAAAATTACTGGGAACGCCTTTAAAATCTTAAATATGTATTCACCGGAGCGGAGGGGGGAGAGATACATAATGATATATACCTGGAAAGTACTGAGGGAAACCCGGGCCCAAATCTGTACACTGCCATAACAACATACTGGAGCGAGAGATATGGAAAGAAGTGCAAAATAACCCAGTGAAAAGCAGAGGTGTGGTGGGCACAATAAGGAACACTGTATCAACATTCGTGGCCCCAGTTATTCAACATCTTGCCAGAGGATATCAGAAAAACGGCTGGAACAAGTGTAGAAGTCTTCAAGAGGAATGGACAAGTATCTTCACCAGATACCAGATCAACCCGGCTGTGATGGATATTTGGGGCAAAGGGGCCTCTGGCAGCAACTGCCTGGTTGAAAAGGACCAGGGTAGAAATGTCAGAAACACATCAGTGGTATATCAAAGAAAACACAGTTCTGTTAGATACACTCAATCCCTTCACTATGAATGGCATAAAATCTGTTTAAAAATTCCATTGAAATTTGAGTGAAACCTTCGCTGCCAGACGTTAGGGGGGTTTTTTTTTTTTTAATGCTCTTTTTTGATTAAAGATTTTTTTTTATAAGTTTAATCAGCCTAACTTAACCCAACGTAATTTAATTTAAATTAATCTAACCTGACTTACAGAAAGAAGGACTTGAGAAAAAGTGATGCGTCGAGAATTTGACGTTGAATTCAGCGCAAAAAAATGACGCAGTAAATTGAAGGTAGTTTTCCTTCTTGAAGGAAACTTTATCTTCTTTCATAGATACTGTGATGACTAAACCTGCTTGTCGTCCTTCCCCGCCAGCAAGGAGGGGAAGGATGCCTTCATACTAGTGAAGGACTCTTGATCCAGTGAACTGGAACTATCTTCTGTTTCCTGGGTTTGCACCTGATTATCTCCCATACCACAAGCGCTGTAAGACCCATACGGGCTTAGCGCTTTCTTATGAATATAATAATAATAATAAAAATAATCTTCATCACTAACCATTCCTGCTCCTATACAATATCCCAAACCCCTCTAAATCTCTACAGTACATCCCCCATTTCTCATCCTCCCCACCCTATTATTCCCCCACAATTCCCCAACACCAGTCATCCAGTTAATATGATCATGGCCGAGGCTCATTTGTGCCTGATATCGTCTCCCGTGGGCTCTTCCTCCTCCCCTAACGTCACCCCTATCAAGGGTTCCTTTCTTTCCCTTCCCGTCCTTCTATAGAGGGGGTCCTCCAGCGCCCCTTATCCCCTTAGCGAGGGGGTCCTACCTTTAACGTTCTCCCTGCAGCGAGAGATCATCCTTGTGCCCTTCTCCCTGCAGCGAGAGGACCTCCTTGTCCCATTCTCCCTGCAGCGAGGGGTTCTCCGTGTCCTCTTCTCCCTGCAGCGAGAGGTCCTCCTTGTCCCCTTCCTGCAGCGAGGGATCCTCCCTGCCCTTTTCTTCTTGCAGCAAGAGGTAATCCCTTCCCTTTTTTCCCAGCAGCGACGGGCCCTCCCTTCCCTCTTCTCCCTGTACCAAGAGGTCCTCCATTTTCCCTCTCCCTGAAGCGACAGAGATCCCATTCCCCCTTAGACCAGTTTCCCAGCGAATGCCTTCCTTAAAACAGCTTCGTGTGTGCTCCTCGTTCCACACATTAAGTGAGATGACCGTCAGATAGTCGACACTTGCCGTCCCCGCTGCTGCCAGGGTGAGGCACGCCAGTGTAGAGCGCCTGAGAGACGAGCTTGTAAATGCGAGAGCAACGAGCGAACTCATTTGCAAAACGGCCTTTCCCTGGAGGACCGTGCACGAAGATTCGAACCTCTGACCTTTGGAGGGCCGTGCATGAAGCCTAGGGCCTCTAGGCCTCTTGAGAACCGTGCACACGAGGCCTTGTACCTCTCGCCACTCGAGGACCGTGCAAGAAGAGAAGAACCTCTGACATCCTTGAGGACAGGGACCGCGCATTGTGTTTCAGATCAGCAGAGTGTTCAAATCTTTGTGCCTCACTTACCACGTAGGTAGTGAGTAAAGTACAAGTACACTATTACCTTCAGCTGGTCACCTAAACGTATGTGGTCTCAAGAACTGTGTACTTGACTCTCTACCTAAGTAGGAATCGAGGTACATAGGTTCGAATCCTCTGCTGGTCTTCGCTACTGATTGATATATATATATATATATATATATATATATATATATATATATATATATATATTTTTTTTTTTTTTTTTTTTTTTTTTTTTTCAACAAGTCGGCCGTCTCCCACCGAGGCAGGGTGACCCAAAAAGAAAGAAAATCCCCAAAAAGAAAAAACTTTATTCATCATTCAACACTTTCACCACACTCATACATAATCACTGTCTTTGCAGAGGAGCTCAGATACTACAGCTGAGAAAAGTCCCTCCCAGCTGTCACTATCTCAGACCCCTCCTTTAAAGTGCAGGCATTGTACTTCCCATTTCCAGGACTCAAGTCCAACTAAATCAATTAACTGGTTTCCCTGAATCCCTTCACACAATGTTACCCTGCTCACACTCCAACAGATCGTCATGTCCCAAAAACCATTCGTCTCCATTCACTCCTATCTAACACGCTCACACATGCTTGCTGGAAGTCCAAGCCCCTCGCCCACAAAACCTCCTTTACCCCTTCCCTCCAACCTTTTCTAGGACGACCCCTACCCCGCCTTCCTTCCCCTACAGATTTATACGCTCTCCAAGTCATTCTACTTTGATCCATTCTCTCTAAATGACCAAACCACCTCAACAACCCCTCTTCAGCCCTCTGACAAATACTTTTAGTAACTCCACACCTTCTCCTAATTTCCACATTCCGAATTTTCTGCATAATATTTACACCACACATTGCCCTTAGACAGGACATCTCCACTGCCTCCAGCCTCCTCCTCGCTGCAGCATTTGCAACCCATGCTTCACACCCATATAAGAGTGTTGGTACCACTATACTTTCGTACATTCCCTTCTTTGCCTCCATGGATAACGTTTTTTGTCTCCACAGATACCTCAATGCACCACTCACCTTTTTTCCTTCATCAATTCTATGGTTAACCTCATCCTTCATAAACCCATCTGCTGACACATCAACTCCCAAATATCTGAAAACATTTACTTCTTCCATAATCCCTCTCTCCAATGTGATATCCAATTTTTCTTTATTTAAATCGTTTGATACCCTCATCACCTTACTCTTATCTATGTTCACTTTTAACTTTCTACCTTTACACACTCTCCCAAACTCGTCCACTAACCTTTGCAACTTTTCTTTAGAATCTCCCATAAGCACAATATCATCAGCAAAAAGTAACTGTGTCAACTCCCATTTTGCATTTAATTCTCCATAATTTAATCCACCCCTCTCCCCAACACCCTAGCATTTACTTTTACAACCCCATCTATAAATATATTAAAAACCATGGTGACATTACACATCCCTGTCTAAGACCTACTTTTACCGGAATAATCTCCCTCTCCTACACACCCTAACCTGAGCCTCACTATCCTCATAAAAACTCTTTACAGCCTTCAGCAACTTACTACCTATTCCATACACTTGCAACATTTTGCCACATTGCTCCTATCCACTCTATCATATGCCTTTTCTAAATCCATAAATGCAATAAAAACTTCTCTACCTTTATCTAAATACTGTTCACATATATGCTTCACTGTAAACACTTGATCTAAAATCCCTACCCACTCTAAAGCCTCCTTGCTCATCTGCAATCCTACTCTCTGTCTTACCTCTAATTCTTTCAATAATAACCCTGCCATACACTTTACCTGGTATACTCAGTAAACTTATTCCCCTATAATTTTTACACTCTCTTTTATCCCCCTTCCCTTTATATAAAAGGAACTATACATGCTCGCTGCAATCCCTAGGTCCTTCCCCTCTTTCATACATTTATTAAAAAAAAAATACCAACCACTCCAGCACTATATCCCCCCTGCTTTTAACATTTCTGTCATGATTCCAAAAATTTTCCCACCCTTTTTCCCCCCTTTCATTCTACGTAATGCCTCCGCACCCCCCCCACACTCACATCCTGCTTTTCCCACCCTAAACGATGTTGTACCCCCCAAAAAAAGTACAAAAATTATCGCCCCCCTTTTTTTTCATCGACTTTTTAAAATTTCCCAAAAAAAATTTTTCCCCCGCCATCACCCAAACCCCCAGCCCCCCCTCTACTAACCCCCCACTCTTTTTTTAAACCCCAAATCCATTCTTTCCCCTAGGCTTTCTTCCTTTTTTTTTTTCCCCCAAAAATTTTTTTTTTTTTTTGGGGTTTTTTGGGGCAGATCCTCCCCCATTCTTTCATCCGCTCTTTTTTTTCCTCTCTCACCCCCCCTTTTTACCTTTCTTTTCCTTATATACTCTGCTCTTCTCTAACACTTCTTTTTTTTAAAAAAACCCCTCCAAAGCTACCTTTTTCTTTTTACCCCTTTTTTTCTTCTTCATTCCACCACTCACTCCTCTTTCCCCCTGCACCCACCCTCCTATAACCACAAACTTCCCCCACATTCCCCCCCGCTTTTTTAAAAAATATCCCAACTCTCTTCAACCCCCCACTACCCTACCCACCCCCCCCCCTTTTTTTGCCAATAGTTGCTTATATCTCCCCCCTAACTTCCTCCCCCCTTAGTTTATACATTTTTACCCCTTCATTTGGGGTGTTATTTTCCTTTTTTCCCATCACCTTTTACTTTTTAAATTGGGATTTACAACCAAATAATGATCTGAAAATCCGTTCCCCCTCTATAAACATGTACATCCAAACCTCTCATCAACCTTTTTTCCCCAATACATAATCCAACAAACTCTTTCCAGTTTTTTATCATCCCTTTTTAAAAATTTATTTATCCTCTTTTTCATAAAAAAAAGTATTACTTTTCCCAAAAAACCCCCTTTTTTCACATAGCTCAATTAATGGCTCCCCCTTTACATTTTTCCCCTTTTGGGGGCCCCCAAAATTTAAATTTTTTTCTCCATCCACAAATTTTTTCCCCCTTTTGGGGGAAAAAAACCCCAAAACCCCCAAATTTCTCTCTACTTGGTTCCAAAAACCCCCCACCCCCAAAATTTCCCAAAAAATTTTTCTCTTTCCCCTTTCTCTTTCCAGGTTTTTTAAAAACTTACTATAACCCACTTTTCACATCCCCTTTTTTATCCACAAATCCTTGAATTTATACATTTATATTCCCCTTTTTTTCCTGCCATAACTGATTATTCCTTTTTTCCCCTCCTTCTTTAGCTCTAACTCTATTTGAAACCCCCTCCCCCTCCCATTTATTTCTCCCCACTGAAACCCCCTACCCCCCCTTTTTCTTTGTCTCATTAAAAAAAGGAACCCCCCCTTTTTTCATTCATAACATCTACAATCATCTCTTTCTTATCATTACAACATCCCCCCATTCAAAAAATCCCACTTTTTTTGATTTTCTTCTTCTTTTTTTAAATTTTCAGGAAAAAGGGGGTTAATTGGGGCCCCCCGTTCCCGGCATTTTAGTTGACTTTTCAACACCCTGGGTTGGGGGAAAGATTTTATTCCACTTCCCCCTGGATAAGAAAAAGGGGAAAAAATAAAAACAAAACTATTAAAAAAAAAACAAAAAAACTCAGATGAGTGTGTATACAAAAACGTGTACATTTTTCGTAATTTTGCCCCAAAAAAGGGAGAAGTAGCAAGACTTTTTTGGGGAAAAAATTTCATGTTTAAGAGACAGAAAAAAAAACACCAGCAATCCTACCATCATTAAAAAAGTTTCAGGTTTCTGTTTTACAGTCACCTGGCAGGATGGTAGGTCCTCCCTGGGTGGGGTTTCTGTCTACCAACCTTCACCTTTTTTATATATATATATATATATATATATATATATATATATATATATATATATATATATTTATTTTTAACACATCGGCCGATTCCCACCAAGGCAAGGGGGGGCCCCAAAAAAAAAAAAAAACATCGTTTTTCCTTTTTCACTGTCTTGCCAGAGGGGGGGTTTTTCACTACAAAATTATAAAAATTTTCAACATTAACACCCCCCCTTAGAGTGCAGACATTGTACTTCCCATCTCCAGGACTCAAGTCCGGCCTGCCGGTTTCCTGAATCCCTTCATAAATGTTACTTTGCTCACACTCCAACAGCCCTCAAGGGATTAAAAAACCCTTTGTCTCCATTCCTCCCCCCCAAATACGTCACATGCTTGCTGGGAAATCCAAACCCCCCGCACACAAAACCTCCTTCCCCCTCCCCCCAACTTTCCTAGGGGCCCACCCCACCCCCCTTCCCTCCACTATAGATTTATACACTTCGGGGTCATTCTGTCTCGTTCCATTTCTCTACATGTCCGAAGCACCTCAACATTTTTGAGGACATTTAATCAGTACCAGACAGTGATCCATAGGCCTTTCTCCCGATGTGCTTAATCAGGACATTGTTCCCAGGAAAACTAGATGCTTTTTAATCAGTGACATTTTTTTTTAATTCTGCTTAGGAGAATGAAGACCCGATCCGGAGAACTGTTTTTTCCCGTCTGTGGTGATACAAATAAACGTCTTTTTTATATCATATATACGATAAGAATTTTTTGGGTCTTCACTTTCCCCCATTTCATAAATGACGTCCAAAAAATCGCGCATTTCGCATCATCAACTCAGTAGACGAAACAGTTCCTCTTATAGGTCACCCGGTGCCAGTTCAACCCCGGCTGTGATGGATATTTGGGGGAGCGGGCCTCCCCGGGAACAGCCTGGTTTGAAAATCCCCAAAAGAGCCTGGCTCATGGCCCGGGGCCCCCGGTAGTGAAACCCCGAAACTCTTCAAAAGGGACCAAGGAAGGTATTCTTTTTGCAAAAGTGAGGTTCCGGAATGTAACCCGCGCCCCAGTACGAGTTGCGGCAACTATCGCTACTATTATTATGAATTTACGAAAAGAAACCTGGGTTTTTAATTCGGGAAAATAATCTTTGTTTCGTGATCCTTGCGTGGGATGAAAAACAAGTGTTCGGAAAATGGGGGAACCCTCAAGTGGGTTTGGAGATGGGGGGCACGTCAAAAAGTTCGTGGATGGGGGCACGCCAATGTTCGTGAGATGGGGGACACTTCAAGGAACCTGGGCCTTTTTTGTTTTATGAAAACAAACTCAAACAATTTAAGTAATGCATGGGTTATTCCGAAAAGGATAAAATATTTTATATTGTGGAGGAATGCCAGGACGATCATTCAGAAATATTGTTGCAACACAAGAGGCGCTGAACCCGTGAGAGTCACTAAGCGAGTGGGGGGTAGAGGCCGCTACTCGCTGCCACATCACTGACCAGTTAGGGGTGATGATCTCATTAAAACAGAAAAATTTTAAAGAGATTTTGCAGAAGTGACGGCAC
>WNWK01039493.1:0-17427 GCA_009830355.1 Cherax destructor
CAATAACTATCTCAGACCATTAACCCTTTGGGGGTCGGTGCCGTACTATACGTTTACGAGCAGGGTTGGTGCCATCTAGTACGCCCAAATTTAGCGGCCTCAATTTAAGCAGAAAACGTCTGATAGGCATACATATGAAAGAATGGGTCTGTGTGGTCAGTGTGCGCAGTATAAAAAAATCCTGCAGTACACACTGCATAATGAGAAAAAAAAACTCTGACCGTTTTTCGATTAAAACAGCACTTTGCAGTAGATTTTCGTGTGGTATATATTGATGTATTCTCGTTTTCTTGGTCTCATTTGATAGAATGGAGGATATATTACAGAAATAGAGATGTTTTTGATTGGTATGACAAAGACAAGTACCTTGAAATTGAGCTCAAAGTAGCGAAAATGTTCGATTTTGACGATGTTCAAGAGTAAACAAATCCACCATACCTCCAATACACATCAACTGGCGAGTCTTATATTCATGCACAAGTGCTCTGATATTATTTGTACCATTTTTACAATGATGCAGTTGTATACATAAGAGTAAATCTTCTATTATTTGTGAGAAAAAAAATTCAAAATGAAAAGCAAAAGTAATGGAACAGGGGCCTGGAGACGTGACTAATGAACAGAGAACATGTTATTTTAGTGCCAGGAATGTCTGCCTTGTTTATTCTGGACCCTATTTTGAAATTGGCATCTTTTGAAATTTGTGTGAAATTGGAAAATTGCCATTTTCTGATCACTATTTTGGGTAGATGAAATTGGTAAATAGGCAGTTTCTTGTACTCAATCGATAGGAAAAATGGAGTTCTATCGAAACAGCTATAGTTTTAGGAGCTGAAACATTGGAATTTGTCGAAAATAGGGCTCAAAGTGGGCAAAATCGCCGATGCGTAAGTGTCATGGCTACGCTACCGCGAAGCATAATTCCGTTAGTTTTCGATCAAATTTCATAATTTTGGTGGCGTTATGATCGGAAAAAGATTCTCTATCATTTCATAAGAAAAATTAATTTTTTTTCCAAAAAAATTTCGACCCCAGGAACACTTTCCTGAGAAGGCCTGTCGACCCCCAAGGGTTAATAACAAACAAAAGGCAGCAGTTAGAATGATAACACATTCACCTCAGACAACATACTCCACCAATATTCAAAAACCTAAACTTACTCACCATACAAGACATCCATACTTTTACTGTGCCTATTACATACATAGAACACTATGCAAATATTAACCCACCACTCAAACTTCTTACCAATTTTAGCAGGACACATGACCATAACACTAGACACAGATCACTCTCGATGTTCCCCGTGTCCATCTAACACTATGTAAAACTCAATGCATATAAAAGGCACGAAAATTTGGAATTCATTACCTGTCGTTGCCAAGAAACCCTGCCTGTACCCCAATTCAAAACGATGAAAAAAACCACCTTCTCACCCAAACCTAAATGCTCAATATCAAACATTCCCAACAAAGTAGAATAATCACTTAAGTGTAAAAAACTTACTAATCGCTTAAATGTAAAAACCTGTTATGAATAATACATATAAGCTAACTGTTTCCATAACATTTACATTATAATGACCCGTAAACTGTAACTGCAATGCAATTAATTGTTTTAAATGTTATGTCACTCAATTAGTTGCATTGCTCAATTAATTGATATGTCCAACTTATATTCAAACTTATAACTTAGATACACAATTATACTTATTTTATAAATTATCAACCATAACTTTTACCATGTAGTCTACAATTGGTAGTCCTAAGATTGCCCGCAATGCACAGCATATTAGGGGCTTTGCATGTACATCTTATCAATACCTATGTATCTTGTCTACCACATGTAGCACTGTACCATGTCTCAATAAAGTATTATTATTATTATTATTATTAATGAAGAATGTTCGATTTCCGGGGGTCCACTGTACCTCAAACAACATTGGAGAAGTTTCGTGTTGTCCTTTTTCCCATCGCTAATCAACAACACTTGATACACTGTTAATGTTACACTTTATCGCTGTCTGGCACTTTAGCCTTTATCAACTCCACTTTGGTACTTTGCTACGATTTCTTTCTTTAATTCTATGGTGTTCCTCACTTTTTACCAAAGGGTTGGCACTAGGAGCTTTCTTTGGCCATGGTGTCTTATTTAGCAATTGCAAGACAAAAAAAAATGGATTATTAAAAATGTATTGTATGAGCGTGAGCTGATCGTCACTCACTGAGATACAATGCCAGACTGACTCTGAATCGTGTTTGTGTGCCCGCGGCGCTGGGAGGCCACTCGGACGTGTTTCATACGACCGCTGATTTCTAAGCCAAATCACGAAAATCAAGTCAATATTTTGAAAAAAAAAAAAAAAAAAAAAAAAAAGTCCGATTTCCAAAATTCACGATATTCAAGGCGGACGAAATTCAAGGGTCCACTGTATCTACAAACACTGTATAGCACTTTGCCTGGAATTTTTGGATTATCCTAGGTAATTTACAGTACAGTGGACCCCCGAGTATCGGTCATAATCCGTTCCAATAGCTAGGCCTTAACTCGAACTGGCCGAAAGTCGAACCATTATTTCCCCTAAGAAATAATGTGAATACAATTAATCCGTTCCAAACACCCAAAAATATTCACAAAAAATTAATTTTTTAAAGAATAACTATAGTTTTACATTCACAAAACACTTAATAACAACACTTAATAACACATTATAACAAGAAATAATAATAAATAATAAATAACATTTACTTACCTTTATTAAGTGACTGCTGGCATCTGGAAGATAGGGAGGAGGACAGGGATAGGGCTTAGTGTTTGGAAGGGGAATCCCCCTCCATAAGGACTTCATGTAACAAGTCCCTCTCTGGGGTTACTTCCCTTCTTTGTCTTTTAATGCCACTAGGACCAGCTTGAGAGTCACTAGACCCTTGTCTAGAAAAATAACTGTCCAGAGAGGTCTGTTTCTGGCATCTCTTAAACATTTTCCTGAAGTAGGACAAGGTTTTTGTCACTGAACATGTTGCAGATATGGCTTGGTTCAGCTTGCTCAGGGTGGTGTTTTTCAACAAATGTCTGCACCTTAGTCCACATAGAACAAATTTAATTAATCTCTGAAGAAGTTATCTCACCCTGTCCATCTTCCTCCTCCTGTGAAGCAATTTCCTCTACTGTGGTCTGATACTGTTTCAGATGAAGCTCTTGCAGCTCTTCAGTGGTTAGCTCTACCCTGTGGTCCTGCACCAACTCTTCCACACCCTCGCCACTCACCTCCAACCCCAGGCAGTTCCCCAATGCCACAATACCTTCCACAACAGGCACAGGGTCGTCAGGGTCAGGGTCAGCCTCAAACCCTTCAAAATCCCTCTGTTCGACACAAACCGGCCACAGTTGTCTCTAAGCAGAGTTCAAAGTCCTGGAAGTCACTCCTCCCAAGCCTTACCTATAAGGCCTATGCAATGGAGGATACTGAAGTGATCTTTCCAGAACTCTCTTAGGGTCAACTCAGTGTCCGAGGTCACTTCAAAGCACTTTTGAAACACTGCTTTTGTGTACAGTTTTTTGAAGTTAGAAATGACCTGCTGGTCCATGGGCTGGATGAGAGGAGTAGTGTTAGGAGGCAAGAACTTCACTGTGACGAAACTGAAGTTCTCAGACAAATAGTCTCCCAAGTAGTGAGGATGAGCAGGAGCATTGTTCAGTAGCAGGAGGCACTTGAGTCCCAATTTCTTTTCCTGTAGATATTTTTTCACACTGGGGCCAAACACTCCAGTGAGCCATTCCATGAAAATTGCCTTCGTGACCCATGCCTTAGTGTTAGCCTTCCAAAACACACACAAATTATTCTTGTTGACATTGTGTTTCTTGAACACACTGGGATTTTCAGAGTGATACTCCAGTAAAGGCTTCACTTTAACCCTTTGACTGTTTCGGTCGTATATATACGTCTTACGAGCCACTGTTTTGGACGTATCTATACGCCTAAATTCTATCGGCCTCAAATCAAGCAGGAGAAAGCTGGTAGGCCCACATGTGAGAGAATGGGTCTGTGTGGTCAGTGTGTACAGTATAAAAAAAAATCGGGCAGCCAGTGGTGCATTGTGGGAATGCCATTTCAGTAGTCCTTGTTCAGCTTGCCTAGCGGTAAGAATTATCTGACTCCTTGGCACAATATTCTGTCTAGACCAGTGTGAGGATCTCAGTAAGACCAATAAATTAAATTAAAATATATATATGAGTGATCAGAGAGGAATAAATATGGAAAGAGTTATACAGTGAACAAACTGAAGTAAATGCATATTATAACAATGATATAATATAATGTGTAGTAAGTCTCCATAATCAGTACATCCCACATACCCATGCATTGACCTCATCACCACTCCTGAGTGCAGAGCAGTAAGGTAAAGTGAAAATCGGGTTTTAGTGGTACACAGTTGCAAATAGGATAAAGGCAGGATGGCAGTACAGTATACCTGTGGGACATGTGAAAAGGCTCTTGGGAAAAAATCCAGAATCACATGCAACCTTTGCTTTTCAAAACATCATGTCACATGTTCAAGAATTAACACAGCAACCAAAAATGACATCTATCTAGAAAGGTGTTTCTGGATCTGCAACAAGGATGTGGAACTATGGACAGATATCAGGAAAGCACTCAGGAGGTTAATGAACAATAAGCATGAAAAAAAAGGAGGAACTATTGAATAGTCTACCCAGTATATATAGAACATGGGAAGATAGGAGAGGAGTAAAGTCTAACACACAGAATGACCAGTTACCAGCCATAGTGAAAAATCCAGAATTTGCTAAAGACCTCCACAGCCACCACAGCCATAGCCTCTAGTACAGATATAGTAGGGGAGTCCTCTTCCAGGGAAAATGTTGTTCCCATGTCATCAAAGGAGGAAAGCGCAGATAAAGAGGAAAACCAAGGAGTGGAAAGAGAGGAAGAAAACGCAGGTAATTCGGCAGATCTTTGGGAAGACAAAAAATCAGTAAATATAGGCAGTCAAAACATTTGCAGATTCTATGCAAAAGGTATGTGCCTATATGGCAGAGCTTGCTGGAATAAACACACCAGAAAATGTGCCAACATGTTAAGGAAAGGAAAGTGTCGTTTCAACAAAGAGTGCAGATACTTCCATCCAGTAATGTGTCAAGCTTCAACACAGTCCAGAGAATGTTATGACCTGAGCTGCCCAGACCACCATATAAAGGGAACAGTATGCTACAGAGAAAGCAGGGAAAGGGGAAAATGAACAGCGATCTTTTTTAGATATAAAGAGAAACAACCAGATCAAAGAAAGAGACAAAAGGGGGAAATGGTACAGAGGGGACAGATGGGAAGCACAGTGGGACATGCCAAGACAGGCACCAGCTCATCAGGGCCGTACGAACAATCAAAGTCAGTACTGGAGAAACCAGGCGTATGGGCACCAAGGGCCATACCAGGTAGGACATCACCAGTGGTACTAACGAAACACAAAGAAACACCAAACATCCCAAATGGTAACTCCTGCTTCATATTTGCAAATATTCAGGGTCTGAAATCAAATAAAAATGACAAAGTTAGTTATGTTAGTGGACTCCTATCAGAAACGAATGCCATGTTTGGAGCATTTACAGAAACACATACTGTACAAGGGATGTTTTGGATGGAGAGATTAAGATAGAAAACTATAACATGTATAGATGTGATAGAATTAATAGGTCACAGGGAGGAGTAGGACTCTATGTAAAAGATACTCTCTGTTGCACAGAAGTGTTGAACGCTACGAATGATATAGTAGAAATCCTCGGCATTAAAGGGTAAAATAGGAATCTAGTAATTATCCTAGTATACAAACCACCATCAGCAATTGCGGAGGAATTCACAGATCAGTTAAGGAAGATAGATAGCTATCTGGATAGGCTAGAGAATCCCACCCCAAACATTTTACTCCTTGGAGATTTTAATCTCCCTCATGTAAAATGGAAGATGAGGCAACATAATGTTATACCAGAAATATCTCCTGGAAGCACCCTGGCTCAACAGGCACATACCAGGGAACTAATGAGGCTTTGTGAAAAGTACTCATTAAACCAACAGATAATTGATCCCACTAGAAATGAAAATACCCTGGATTTGATATTCACAAACAATGAGGAATTATTCAGAGACATAACAGTTACAAAAACAATATACAGTGGTACCCCGACTTACGATGGTCCCCAAATACACCCTTTTATGTAAGTTGATTTTTTTAAATGCTTTTGTAAGTGTAATTTTTGGGGTCTAAAAGGACTAGTCTATTTTACATCATTTCTTATGGAGATAAATTCGTTTGGTAATGGCACTTGAACAGCATTCTGGAATGAAAAAATATCGTAAGTCGGGGTACCACTGTATGTACTATGATCATAACATCATAGAAGTTCAAACGAGTATTAACTCAGGGTTAGAGAACTGCGACACTAATGTTAAGAGACGGGATGTTCAGTAAGTTTAATTTTAATAACCATAGAATTGACTGGAAAAAAATAAACCAAGAGCTATCAGACATATCATGGGAATCAGACATGAGCACCCTAAATCTCCACCAGTGCCTAGAGAAGCTGAATACAGAAGCATACAAGGTATGTATGAAGCACGTACTATTGAGGAAACCCAGAAGATCAGATATAGAGAGAGAGCGTAGGAGATGGTACAGAAGAAGAAAACGGGTTACTGAATTGTTGAAAAACACAAATGTGTTGCAACAGAGGAGAGATGGCCTTAACCGAGAGATCACTGAATTAGAGCAAAAACTTAAGATGTCATACCTAACAGAAGAAGTACAAAGGGAACAAAGAGCCATACAGGATATTGCAAGAAACCCAAAATATTTCTATTCCTATGGAAAATCCAAGCTAAGAACTACCTGTAGAATTGGACCATTATTGAGAGGAGATTCGTATACTGACGATGAACAGGAAATGAGTGAAATCCTAAAAGAGCAGTATGAGTCAGTGTTCAGCAACCCACTAAATGACAGTAAGGTAGAAAATACAGAAATATTTTTCACTCCAGCAGAAGGCCGCGCAGACCACCTAACCGACATTAGTACAAATCCCATAGATTTCGAAAAAGAAATGAACAACATGCCTACTCACTCAGCACCTGGACCAGATTCATGGAATGCTTTATTTATAAAGAAGTGCAAAGTACCATTAGCAAGAGCCCTTAGTATTCTTTGGAGAAAGAGCTTAGATCTAGGTGAAATACCGGAGGCCTTAAAGAGTGCAGACATAGCTCCTTTGCATAAGGGAGGTAGTAGAGCACTAGCTAAAAATTACAGACCAGTAGCCCTGACTTCTCACATCATAAAAATCTTTGAAAGAGTGATGAGACGGCAGATTACAAAGTTCATGGACCAGCACAACCAACATAACCCGAACCAGCATGGCTTTAGAGCGGGACGATCATGCCTGTCACAGCTGCTGAACCATTATGACAGAATTACGGAGGCATTGGAAGACGACCAAAACGCAGATGTGATTTACACAGATTTTGCAAAGGCGTTTGACAAATGCGATCATGGAGTGATAGCGCACAAAATGAGGGACATAGGCATTACGGGGAAGGTAGGCAAATGGATTTTTGAGTTCCTAACATACAGAACACAAAAAGTAGTAGTGAACAGGGCTAGATCCAGCATCAGCGAGGTCAAAAGCTCAGTGCCCCAAGGCACTGTCCTGGTACCTCTGCTGTTTCTCATCCTCATAGCAGACTTAGATAAAAACACCCAGCACACTTTTGTATCATCATTTGCAGATGACACTAAAATGAGCATGAAAGTCACTACGGTAGAGGACACTGAAAAATTACAGGAAGACATAAGCAGGGTCTTCCAGTGGGCAGTGGAGAACAACATGACGTTCAATGGTGATAAGTTTCAGCTGCTTAGGTATGGAAAAAATGAAGAACTCAAAAGGAACACTATATACAAAACGCAAGAGGGTCACCACATAGAATGAAAGGAACACGTAAAGGACTTGGGAATACAGTGGTACCTCGGTTAGCGATATTAATCCGTCAGAGAGGGCATATCTGTAACCGAATTTATTGTTATCCGAATTAATTTTCCCCATAAGAAATAATGGAAATAAAATTAATCCGTTCCAGACTTCCAAAAGTAGTAAAATAAAATATTTTTTAGAACTTTTTGACATTAAATAATACACAATTTAATGAATATTAAAGAAATACATGTAAATAGTATAGTACAATAACATGTCACTTACATTTATTGAAGAGTTGTTGATGTGTGGAAGACGGGAGGAGGGGAGAAGGTGGAGTAGTATGCTAGTGTTTGGAAGGGAAATCCCCTTCCATTAACACTGCAGGTGCCAAGTTCTTTTCTGGGGTTACTGGCCTTTTTCTTTTAATGCCACTAGGACCAGCTTGAGAGTCATTGCACCCCTCTCTAACAAAAAATCTGTCCAGGGAGCTTTGTGTCTGGCGATTCTTTAACACATCCCTGAAATGGGACACCACTGTGTCATTGTACAGGTTGCCAGCACGGCCTGCAACAGCATGGTTAGGGTGATATTCATCCATAAAGCCTTGCACCCTGCTCCACATTCCACAAATCTCCTTAATCACTGAAGAAGGCACCTTCTTCCATCTCTATTCCACCTCCTCCTCCTCTGAACCATTGTCCTGACCTGTGGTCTGTTGTTGCTGTTGCTGTTGAAGCTCTTGCAGATCTTCAGTGGTTAGCTCTTCATTGTGCTCCTCCACCAACTGTTCCACATCCTCACCACTCACCTCCAACCCCATGGACTTGCCCAGTTCCACAATTTCTTCCACAACAGGCTCAAGCTCAGGGTTCTGAGGCTCAGCCCCAAAACCTTCAAAATCCCTCTCTAAGACACAGTCTGGCCACAATTTTCTCCAGGCAGAGTTCAAAGTCCTGGTAGTCACTTACCTATAAGGTGTACACAATGCAGGATATGGAAATGATTTTTCCAAAAGTCTCGTAGGGTTATATTCATGTCTGTGGTCACATCAAAGCACTTTTGAAACATTGCTTTGGTGTAGAGTTTTTTAAAGTTTGCAATGACCTGCTGGTCCATGGGCTGGAGGAGAGGAGTGGTATTAGGGGGCAAGAACTTTACTTTGATGAACTTAAAGTCCTCCACAATTTTCTCTACCAAGTTTGGAGGATGACAAGGAGCATTGTCCATTATCAGGAGGCACTTAAGTGGCAAATTATTTTCCTGGAGATATTTCTTCACACTGGGGCCAAACACGCCATTGAACCAATCTAAGAAAATGTCCTTTGTGACCCATGCCTTTTTGTTAGACTTCCTTATCACACACAAGTTAGACTTGGTGATACCGCATCTGCCAAACTCGGGGATTTTCAGAATGATACACCAGTAAAGGCTTCACTTTGCAGTCACCACTGGCATTAGCACACATCATCAGAGTTAGCTTGTCTTTCATAGGCTTGTGTCCTGGCTGTGCCTTTTCCTCCTGAGTAATGAAGGTCCTGTTGGGCATTTTCTTCCAAAACAGGCCTGTTTCGTCACAATTGAACACTTGTTGGGGTTGGAATTGTTCAGCCTCTATGTACCCCTGGAATTCCTGAACATATTTTTCAGCCACACTTTTGTCAGAACTGGCTGCGTCACCATGCCTCACAACACTATGTATGCCACTTCGCTTCTTAAATCTGTCAAACCAGCCTTTGCTGGCTTTAAATTCGTTCACTTCAGCACTCTTTGCAGGCATTTTCTTGACGAGATCATCATGCAACTGCCTTGCTTTTTCACATATTATTGCCTGCTAACTGTTCTCGTTGATCCACACCAACAACAAATTTTCCACATCTTCCAGCACTTCCGATCTCTGTTTTGTGATCACATATGCACCTTTCGCAACAACGGCTTCCTTCAGTTCTACTGTATTTCTAAGCCTCTTTACCACAGGGCTGGCACTAGGAGCTTTCTTTGGATCCATGGTACAGTAGAACGTCATTTAGCAAAAGATTATGTTGCACGTTACGGGTATTGCACAATTTAAGATTTGCGACACATTATCATCTTACACGACGTAAAGATGATATTACACGGTTCGGCAGGAGGGGAAAAATTTTGAGCGTGCGGTCGCCTACGGTGGGTTAAACCATTGAGTCAGTGGGGGGTCCTACTAAGGGTGGCTATGAGCCACATCAAGTGTTTAATGCTGACGAGACAAGTGTTTTCTGGAAGAAAATGCCAACACGAACTTATATCAGTCACCAAGAGAAAAGTGCACCAGGCTTCAAGACAGCAAAGGATCGTTTCACCTTGCTCCTTTTCGGTAATGCATCAGGTGATTTCAAGTGTAAGCCCATGGTTATTTACTGCCTAAGAATCCTCATGCTTTGACGAAAAGGGAATTTGTTTTTCCTTCCTGCAAACTGTAAGTTTATTCAGATACACGGGGCCAGGAGCTGAGTCTCGAACCCTGCAACCACAATTAGGTGAGTACAGTTACATACATTATCATACATAGCAGCATATGTGTAGAGAACCTAGGATAACCCAAAAAAAGTCAATGGAAATACTAAGTCACTCTGACTTTTTTGGGTTATCCTAGGTTTTCTCTACACATATGTTGCTATGTATGATAATCTTCGTAACTGTATCTGTGTATACCTAAATAAACTTACTTACAGTTTGTGGGAAGGAAAAACAAATAACCATTCTCACAAGCAGTCTTGTTGCTGTTCAGCAGACACCACCCGCCTTACCCAGCCACCACGGACCCCACCATCCCTGCATTCGTACGTATTTCATATGCGTCAAGAAGTCCTGGCTACAAGCCAGCGGTGTTTGTGAAGAATAAGAGAGAGTGAATTGTGTTTTGATCTTGAATTAACGAAGAAAACAAAGATATTAGACAAGACATAACCCGTGGCCGTAATGAAGTGTTACTTTGTACACATAAAAAGATGTAAACATAAGTTTGTGTGACTGACTGACTTGACTGACTGACTCACTGAATGACTGACTGACTTGACTGACTGAATGACTTGACTGAGTGAATGACTGACTGACTGACTTTGACTGACTGACTTGACTGACTGAATGACTGACTGACTGACTGACTTGACTGACTTACTAAATGACTTGACTGACTTACTAAATGACTTCACTGACTTACTAAATGACTTGACTGACTTACTGAATGACTTGACTGACTTACTGAATGGCTTGACTGACTTACTAAATGACTTGACTGACTTGACTGACTTACTGAATGGCTTGACTGACTTACTGAATGGCTTGACTGACTTACTGAATGGCTTGACTGACTTACTGAATGACTGACTGACTAACTTACTGACTGACTTGACTGACTTAAAGTTAGACACTCAGTTCAACCATCGACTTCAGTTCAAGAACTTCTACTATCCACCTCAGCCCAGTAGGGCCACAGCATAACTCTCCACTCTCTTCACAATCATCCACAAACACCAGCACCCACAATTTAAGGTAAATACTATTATTTCTATTACATTTGTAGTCTTAAGCAGTAAAAACAACATAATACATCACGATAATGAACTACAATGACATATTCACTTTTATTTTTGTAAGATCTGTTCGTCTAAAAAAAACTTGTTTGGCTTTTTGGGGACTCCCAGGAACGTAACCCTATTTTTCCCATTAGTTCTTTTAATTATTTAACACGAAATTATCTAACACGACTTTTTCAGAAACGTAACTATCATGCTAAATGACGTTCTACTGTAGCTTATTTAGCAGTTGCAAGCACTAAAAACAGTGGAATAATGACAATATACTGGTATGAATGCGTGGGTGGTGGTCGCTCCGCTTGTAAACAATAGCTCACTGACGCTCCCTGGAGTGCCCGCCCAGCTGGGCCACGCGAACTCGTCCGGGACGAATATCGTAGACCGAGCGGATCATCGTAAACGGAGCCAATATTTTGACGTAAAAATGTATCTCTAACTGATTTTATCGGTATCTGACGCTATCGCTAACCGGGGTTGAATGTATTACTTCTATTCTATTCTATCGATTGAGCACAAGAAATCACCCAGTCAACTGTTTCAACTACAAAATAAAGTGATCGGAAATGGTAATTTGGCCAATTTAAGCAGAGTTCAAAATATTCCAATTTCAAAATAGGGTCTAGAATAAACAATGCAGGCATTTCTGGCACTGAACTAACATTTCCTCTGTTCATTAGTTACGTTTTCAGGCTTTACAAAAGAATTCCATTTTGATTTTTATTCACATAATGAATTTTTATTCAAACCAATAAATGGAAGATTTACTGCTATGCAATATTGTAATAATTTCACTGTGCTGAACCAGAACTCACTAGGCCAGAGGTCTGCCCAGTTTTGATAATGAGCAGGAGCATTGTCCAGTACCAGAAGGCACTTGAGTTCCAATTTATTTTCCAGTTTTTTTTTTCACACTGGGGCCAAACACTTCATGGATCCATTCTCTGAAAATTTGCTTCGGACCAAAGCCTTAAGATTGGCTTTCACAACACACAATTTTTTTTTTATTAGATTAGATTAGATTAGATTTCTTCGGATTTTTAGCCTCAGAGGGTTAGCCACCCAGGATAACCCAAGAAAGTCAGTGCATCATCGAGGACTGTCTGTCTTATTTCCATTGGGGTCCTTAATCTTGTCCCCCAGGATGCGACCCACACCAGTCGACTAACACCCAGGTACCTATTTGCTGGTAGGTGAACATGACAACAGGTGTAAGGAAACACGTCAAAATATTTCCACCCGCTGGGAATCGAACCTGAGCCCTCCGTGTGTGAAGGAGAGCTCTAGCCACCAGGCCACCGGGCCACCTGATGATATTGTGTTTCTTGAACACTCTGGGATTTTCAGAGTGATACAGTAAAGGCTTCACTTTGAAATCACCACTGGCATTACTACACAACGTGAGGTTAGCCTGTCTTTCATAGGCTTGTGTCCTGGCAGTGCCTTTTCCTCCTGAGTAATGTAGGTCCTCTTTGGCATTTTCTTCCAAAACAGGCCTGTTTCGTCACAATTGAACACTTGTTGGGGTTGGAATTGTTCAGCCTCTATGTACCCTGGAATTCCTGCACATATTTTCAGCCGCACTTTTGTCAGAACTGGCTGCGTCACCATGCCTCACAACACTATGTATGCCACTTCGCTTCTTAAATCTGTCAAACCAGCCTTTGTTGGCTTTAAATTCGTTCACTTCAGCACTCGTTGCAGGCATTTTCTTGACGAGATCATCATGCAACTGCCTTGCTTTTTCACATATTATTGCCTGCTAACTGTTTCTTGTTGATCCACACCAACAACAAATTTTCCACATCTTCCAGCACTTGCGATCTCTGTTTTGTGATCACATATGCACCTTTCGCAACAACAGCTTCCTTGATTTTACGTCTACAATAGATCGTCATTTAGCACGGTAGTTACGTTCCTGAAAATGTCGTGTTAGATAATTAAAAGAACTTATGGGAAAAATAGGGTTACGTTCCTGGGAGTCCCCCAAAAAGCCAAACAAGTTGTTTTTAGACCAACAGATCTTACAAAAATAAAAGTGAATATGTCATTGTAGTTCATTATCGTGATGTATTATGTAGTTTTTACTGCTTAAGACTACAAATGTAACAGAAATAATAGTATTTACCTTAAATTGTGGGTGCTGGTGTTTGTGGATGATTGTGAAGAGAGTGGAGAGTTATGCTGTGGCCCTACTGGGCTGAGGTGGATAGTAGAGGTTCTGGAACTGAAGTCGATGGTTGTACTGAGTGTCTAACTTTAAGTCATTCAGTAAATCAGTCAAGTCATTCAGTAAGTCAGTCAAGTCATTTAGTAAGTCAGTCAAGTCGTTCAGTAAGTCAGTCAAGTCATTCAGTAAGTCAGTCAGTAAGTCAGTCAAGTCATTCAGTAAGTCAGTCAAGTCATTCAGTAAGTCAGTCAAGTCAATCAGTAAGTCAGTCAAGTCATTCAGTAAGTCAGTCAAGTCATTCAGAAAAAGTCAGTCAAGTCATTCAGTAAGTCAGTCAAGTCATTCAGTAAGTCAGTCAAGTCATTCCGTAAGTCAGTCAAGTCATTCAGTAAGTCAGTCAGTCATTCAGTAAGTCAGCCAGTCATTCAGTAAGTCAGTCAAGTCATTCAGTAAGTCAGTCAAGTCATTCAGTAAGTCAGTCAAGTCATTCAGTAAGTCAGTCAAGTCATTCAGTAAGTCAGTCAAGTCATTCAGTAAGTCAGTCAAGTCATTCAGTAAGTCAGTCAGTCATTCATTAAGTCAGTCAAGTCAGTCAGTATGTCAGTCAAGTCAGTAAGTAAGTCAGTCAAGTCAGTCAATCAGTCACACAAACTTATGTTTACCTCTTTTATGTGTACAAAGTAACACTTCATTACGGCCACGGGTTATGTCTTGTATATCTTTGTTTTCTTCGTTAATTCTAATGCTTATACCTTTTCTTGCCACTTTGAGCAACACTGGTATGCGTACTGGGTGTCATGATTGCTTGGCAGATACAAGATATAGTAATTTAAAGATCAAACACAATTCACAAACACAGCTGGCTTGTAGCAGAGGACATTTTTTGACGCGTATGAAATATGTAGAATGCTGGGATGGTGGGGTCGGGGGGCTGGGGGAAGCTGTGTGTCCCCACTGAACAACAACAAGGCGGCTGCTTGTGGGAATGGTTATTTGTTTTCCTTCTCGCAAACTGTAAGTAAGTTTATTCAGGTATACACAGATACAGTTACAAAGAATCATACATATCAGCATATGTGTAGAGAACCTAGGATAACCCAAAAAGTCAGAGTGACTTATTTCCATTCTGTCTGACTTTTTTGGGTTATCCTAGGTTCCTCAATATGTCACTATATAATCACGTAACTGTACTCACTAATTGTGGTTGCAGGGTCGAGACTCAGCTCCTGGCCCCGTGTATCTGAATAAACTTACAGTTTGGGAAGAAAAAAAAATTCCTTTTCCTCTAAGCACAAGGATTGGGCTTAACTTGAAATCACCTGATCCATTACAAAAGGAGCAAGGTGAGCGATCCTTTCTGTCTTGAAGCCTGGTGCACTTTTCTTGCTTACTGATATAAGTTCGTGTTGGCATTTTCTTCCAGAAAACACTTCTCGCAGCATTAAACACTTGGTGTGGCTCATAGCCACCCTCAGTAGACCCCCACTGACTCAATGGTTTAACCCACCGCGGGCTACCGTGCGTTCAAAAATTTCCCCTCCCGTGAACCGTATATATCATTTTTCTGCGTAGAATAAGTGGAATTCTTCAGTCGTGCAATACCCATAACGTGCAACATAATCTCGTGTTAAATGACGATCTACTGTATTTCCCTTGGCCACAATGGTAGTGATGGTAGAATAGGCTTTACCATACAGCCTGGCCAGCTCAGTGATACGACTCCACTTTCCATTTTCTATTATCTCTTCAGTTCACTGTATTTCTGACCTTTTCAGGGCTGGCACTAGGAACTTTCTTTTGGACCCATGGTAGCTTATTTAGCAGTTCCAAGCACAAAAACAGTGGAATAATGACAATATACCGTATGAATGCGTGGGTGGTGGTTCTCGCTTGTAAACAATAGCACACTGACGCTCCCTGGAGTGCCGCCCAGCTGGGCCGCGCGTAGCGTCCGGGGACGAATTCGTAGACCAGCGGATCATCTGAACGGTCAATATTGTGACAAAAAAATTTGTATGCTAACGATTTTATCGGTATCCGACACCATCGCTAACCGGGGTTGACTGTAATTTATAAATAAGAAATCTTTACACTTTAATTTATAAATAAGAAATCTTTACACTTTAATTTATAAATAAGAAATATTCACACTTATATAAATAAAAATATTTACACTTACCTTGGAGGAGATGGTGGCAGAGGGACATTGGCTCAAGTGCCCCTATATTCTCAAACAACAATGTAGGCATTGTTTCGTGTCATCATTTTTCTATCACTTAATTGCTTAACACTTGCTACACTGTTAATACTACACTTTATTGCTGGCTGGTGCTATAGCCTTTATTGGACACCACTTTGATACTTTGCTATGATTTCTTTCTTTAATTCTATGGTGTTCCTCACTTTTTTACCAAAGGACTGGCACTAGAGCTTTCTTTGGGCCCATGGTGGCTTTTTAGCAGTCACACACAATAATCAAGGGCCAAAAACAATGGATTGTTAAGAAATGTTTTGTTTGAACTCTCAGGATAATGTTCACTCAACCAGAAAGTGGTACACTGCCTGAGAATGTGCGTGGGAGGTGGGCTTGGGGCTTTGTATGTGCGCTGGGCACTGGACAGGTTCCATACTATCGACGAAAACTGAGCCAGTATTTCCACAAAAAAAGTGCGCAAAAACCAAATGAGCAAAAACGGAGATATATGAAAACAAGGGTCCACTGTATACACATATAGAGTCCTGGACATTTTCTAGAACTGCAAGAGGTTCAGAAAGCTTGTAGTTGTGGGGGTGGACTTTTAAATATGCTGAGTCACTGGTGTGTCTTGTGTCACCAAAGATGCAGCATATCCTTCACTAACCCTCACTGCCTTCAACAACACATCCCATCCTCCCCACCAACCTACCTTCATTCTTTCCTTCCTTCTTCCTTCATTCCTCTCATCTCTTCCTACCTACTTTCCTTCTTCCTACCTACCTTCCCTCCTTCCTTACTTCCTCTCATCTCATCTCTTCTTCCTACCTACCTTCCCTTCTTCCTACCTACCTTCCCTTCTTCCTACCTACCTTCCCTCCTTCCTTCTTCTTCCTTCCTCTCATCTCTTCCTTCCTACCTACCTTCCCTCCTCCTTTCCTTCCTTCCTTACTTCTTCCTTCCTTTCTATCTTCCTTCAAGTAACCTTTATGGCCTGTGAGGCCAATATAAATACAGTGGACCCTCCGTTTTTGTGTTTAATCCGTTCCAGAGAGATCCAAAACTGAAACCATTTTCCACATAAGAAATAATGTAAATTCAAGTAATCCATTCCAGACACCCAGAGGTATTAACCCTTTGGGAATCACAGGCCCTCTTCACAGCTAAGAGACTTAACAATCCCTGGCTAACACCCAGCATCCTTAAATCCATTAACAAAAGGCACCAATATGAAAAACAATCAGAAGGGGTCTAATACCAGAGAACAATCCAAACGCTACTCATCAACCCTTACCAGCCTGATAAGGAGATCAAAAAAATTGTATTATGAGAACAGACTCCAGAACATAAAAGGTGATATGAAAAAGACCTGGAAGACCCTTATCTGCAATTCTAGGAAATAATAAGATAGCGAAAAACAACACCATCAAATTATCAAGAGCAGATGAACCCCTACTCTCACCTACAGACCCGCAAACAGACTTAATGTTTTCTTCTCCCCCCATAGGAAAGAATCT
>WNWK01039494.1:0-17426 GCA_009830355.1 Cherax destructor
TTATATCCCTGTCTATGTCCGATATGAGGATGAGGAACAGGATGGGAGCGAGTACTGTGCCTTGTGGAACAGAGCTTTTCACTGTAGCCGCCTCAGATTTTACTCTGTTGACTACTACTCTTTGAGTTTTGCTTGTTTGGAAATTATAGATCCATCTACCAAGTTTTCCTGTTATTCCTTTATCACGCATTTTGTGTGCTATTACACCATGGTCACACTTGTCAAAGGCTTTTGCAAAGTCTGTGTATATATAACATAAGGTGTGGTGTTAAACTTAATGACTAGTGAAACAAATTTGCACGGTGAAATTACGGTGGATTCTATGACTAAAACATGCAATGGTTTAACAGATTTTTTCATAATTTTTGGGAAGATTTTTTTTTCATTGTTTGGAGGAGATTTGTTAACTAGAGGAACTAACTGTCTTCCACGAAGACACAAATGATGCCTTGAGCCCAGACTTCGTCCTTCCTCAGGATAACGATACTGAAGGTGATCAACGACAAGTTTGCTGGTCCCCCTGACATTGGCATCTTCTCTCCCTCTGTCCAGAACACAGTCTACCTCATACAAAAAGCCGCCCTCGAGCAGATACCAGAGGTAAGTATACATTATGTTAAGTTATACAATGTCAGATATGTTAGGTGTACATACATAATTAAATTTAATTCCTGGAGTATACCTGGAGAGGGTTTCGGGGGTCAACGCCCCCGCGGCTCGGTCTGAGACCAGGCCTCATGGTGGATCAGGGTCTGCTCAACCAGGCTGTTACTGCCGGCCGCACCCAAACTGACTTACAAACCACAGCCCGGTTGGTCAAGTACTGACTTTAGGTGCCTGTTCAGTGTTAGTGTTAAAATGAATTACGGTCGTAATGACACGTGCAGCTCACTAGGCCAAAACTCTAACCAATTAACTGTTCTTATAAATAAATTATACTTAATTTCAAAGTGATAATATAAAGTATATCATGACTGACAACTAATGAGAGTAACACAATATACCGGTCTCTACATATTTTTTTTTATTAACACATCGGCCGTTTCTCACCAAGGCAGGGTGGCCCGACAAAGAAAAACTTTCATCATCATTCACTCTATCACTGTCTTGCCAGAGGCGTGCTTACACTACAGTTATAAAACTGCAACATTAACACCCCTCCTTCAGAGTGCCGGCACTATACTTCCCATCTTCAGGAATCAAGTCCAGCCTGCCGGTTTCCCTGAATCCCTTCTTAAATGTAACCTTCCTTACACTCCAACAGCACGTCAAGTCCTTAAAACCATTTGTCTCCATTCGCTCCTATCTTACACGCTCACGCATGCTTGCTGGAAGTCCAAGCCCCACACAAAACCTCCTTTACCCCTTCCCTCCAACCTTTCCTAGGCCGACCCCTACCCCGCCTTCCCTCCACTACAGATTTATACACTCTCGAAGTCATTCTATTTTGTTCCATCCTCTCTACATGTCCAAACCATCTCAATAACCCCTTTTCAGCTCTCTGGATAATAGTTTTGGTAATCCCACACCTCCTCCTATTCTCCAAACTACGGACTCTGCATTATATTCACACAACACATTGACCTCAGACATGACATCTCCACTGCCTCCAGCCTTCTTCTTGTTGCAACATTCGTAACCCATGCCTCACACCCATACAAGAGCGTTGGTATAACTATACTCTACATAATGTACTGGAATATTTTCTACATCTACTGAAGAAGGCCTTAGTCGGAAGTCAAGATAACCAGCTTCCAATTCTCTCTGTGTTTCATTATGTCTCTCTGTGGGATGTTGTCTTATACCTTACATAAATTATATATTTTAATTTTATTGGGAGTTTAATTATGATACGCCTACATTGTGGTCACACTTCTAGACAAATGTATACGCCAGAACCAAGAGAACGAAATATTTAGATATTTTATGATGCATAATTTTTTTTACCCCATCGACCGTCTCCAACCAAGGTAGGGCGTACCAAAAAAAAAAAAAAAAAAAAAAGGAAACTCATTCACTATTATTCATTCAATAACTATCTTGCCAGAAGTGTGAAGACATAATTCAGATGACCACTAAAACAGCAACATCCCCCACCCCTCCTTCGGAGTACAGGCAAAGCACTTCCTACTATCTATTATCTATAAATAACAAAATTGCACAGTAATTGCTGTAATCTACTCCCTCTTTGAAGGCATATAACTTAGCTAAATCATCAGTTGTATCATGCATCTGAAGACCAATGTGAGATGGAATCCCCAGGTGTACTCTGACTCCATTGTCCACAATCCTACCATACCTGTGTCTGGCTTCTGACACAAGCATGCCAAAATTGATACTTAAGGAGTTGAGAGCATTTATGGACGATAAAGAATCAGTTACGATTAAAGTGTCAACCTTAGATACATGGACACATTTGAGTGTAAGGAGTATGGCAAACAGTTCTGTTTGTAGGGTAGAGGCCCAGTTATTGATACTTGCTCCAATTTAAGCATTCACTTTCTTACAACTTCATCTATAAATTTATTGAATAACCATGGTGATATCGCACATCCCTGTATGTGGCCTATTTTTATTGAAAAATAGTCTCCTCTCCTACAGCCCCTTACCCGAGTCTCACTTTTTAATTTCAAAAAATTCTTCACTTTTTTTTTAACATACTCTTTATTCATATATTTGTAGCATCCACCTTTTTGCTTCCCTATCCACCCTGTTATATTAATATTATTCCCAACTTTGTCTAATATGGAAAAATTCTTTCCAAATTATTATTTACATTGCACGAGTACTAACATCATTAGATTATTCTGCAAATTGCTATGCTTCTATAACATAAAAATAATTTTAAACGTTGGAATGCATTGAAACTATTGATGATCGTCCATTGTTCAATGTTGTGATTTGCTTAAGACTGAATTTTATGCAAACCTATGAAGCCAAAGCAGATGAGTTGTGTCATCTTTAAGTTGTTCTCTGCAATCGTCGCCTTGTTTAAGCTTGTATGATGAATAGTAGAAATAGTAGTAAAGTAAATTTTATTTCATTGCAGATTACATAGGTATTGGTAGTTACAATATAAACTGAGTGCAAGGAGAGCCATTGACATGCCATGGCATTAGGGGCAGCTTAATCTAGTGACTTATAGACTATGTACATAATATTAGAGGAGGAGGTGTTGATTCAGCGGGAATTCTCCCGGCCCGGGTCTTTACCAGATGGCGACCCGGCTCCGGCTCCCTGGCGTGGGAGTATCAGAGACCTAAGTCTCCCATGGGAGGGGGTACCCCTCAGCGGTGGGACAAACTGGCCCCAGGCCTAGCCACATTCGCCACCAGCACAAGGCATGGAGGTAGATAGATGCTAGGCCTCTCTGGTCTGCCACCTTCCCCGCCCCAAGGAGGCTGACGGGAAGGGCAGGTGTGCGAACCGCAGATGGTAGCAAGCTCCAGCCTTGGCACCTACCCTGCCCTAGAAGGGCTGGGCATGGTGATCGACCCACCAATATTAGAGAAATTTATTGAGTTTATTCTAGTTAAAATTTGTTTTCAAATTACAATATGATGATATTATACTGTTAAAATTATTATATGATGATATTAGATTGTAACAAGTGTTTAGGAGAATGGTGATATGGAATTGAGATTATCTTAAGGAAAATAACATTGAGCATTTTTGACAGTAACTTATAGTATGAGTATTTAGTTTTGGGTGAGTCGGGGGCAACATAATAGTAACATATTATTAAAAATTGAAATTATCTTATAGGAAAGTAATATTGAGTATTTTTGAAAGTTGTTTATAATATGATTATTTAGTTTTGGGTGAGTAGGTGGTTTTTGAGTAGAACCTTAAATTGATTTTCAGACAAGGCTATCTTAATATTTACTGGTAATGAATTTCAGATTCTGGGGCCCTTTATGTGCATAGAATGTTTACATAGGTTGATATGAACTCGGGGTGTATCAAAAAGTGATCTGTGTCTTGTGTTGTGGTCATGGGTCCTATTAAAGTTGGTGAGGAGAATTTTGAGCAGAGGGTTTATATTAGAGTGTAAAGTTTTATATATGTAGTAGGCACAAGAATAAGTATGAATGTTCTTTACGGTGAGTAGTTTTAGACTTTTGAATATTGGTGGAGTATGCTGTCTAGAGTGGGAATTTGTTATCATTCTGACTGCAGCCTTTTGCTGGGTTATGAGTGGTCTAAGGTGATTTAATGTTGTTGATCCCCATGCACAGATTCCATAGGTGAGATAAGGGTAGATAAGTGAATGATATAGTGCAAGGAGAGCTGATTGTGTGCACATAATAGCGTATCTTTGATAATATGCCTACAGTCTTTGAGATTTTCTTGGAAATTTGTTGTATGTGTGTTTGGAATTTAAGGCTACTGTCAAGGTGGATTCCTAGGAATTTTCCCTCTGTGAGTCTTGTGATGGGTGAACCATTGAGCGTTATGTTAAGTGGAACATTTGTGGCTTTGCCTCCAAACTGTATGAAGTAGGTCTTGTCAGTATTGAGAGTAAGCTTGTTAGTCGTCATCCATGTTGATATTTTCTGTAATTCGGCATTAACAGTGTTGGCCAGTATAACTGGATTTAGGTGAGAGAAGACATATGTTGTGTCATCTGCAAATAAAATGGGTTTGAGTAGTTGTGATGCATTCGGTAGGTCATTTATGTAAATGAGGAATAGGAGTGGCCCCAGGACACTTCCTCTAGGGACTCCGACTGTAATTTGTTGTGTGGAAGAGTTCGCTCCATTTGTGTACACGTATTGGCTTCTGTTGCTAAGGTATGACTTTATGTAGTTGAGTGGGTGCCCCCTTATTCCATAGTGTGCTAATTTTGTGAGCAGTAAATCATGGTCGACTGTATCAAAAGCTTTGCGTAGATCAATGAAGATTCCCAGTGGGACTTCTTTCTTCTCAAGTGCGGTGTATATTAACTCCAACATGTGCATAATAGCATCGTTTGTGGTCTTGTTTGTCCTGAATCCAAATTGACAGGGGTTGAGTACATTGTGTGAGACGAGGTAGGAATAGATTTGTCTATGAATTAATTTTTCGAAGATTTTAAAAAGCAGTGGTAAATTAGAAATTGGTCTATAATTATTCAAGTTTGTTTGATCACCTCCTTTGTGGATCGGGGTGACCCTAGCTATTTTGAGAATTGATGGAAAGGTAGAGGCTTCAATGGATTTATTGAATAGTGTTGCTATAATTGGTGATGTGATTCGTGTATGCAGTTTTATGCAATTTGTTCACAACATACAACCTTTGTTTGTAAACGTCTTTATGCGTGTAAATTTATAAGCAACATACAAAATATAATAATAATTATTTTAGACTACTTTAATGTAGTCTAAATTATTCAAAATTTAGATATATTTAACGGCCAATAATCAAATTATATAAGCGGGAGGGTTTCGCCTGGCAGTAGGGATATATCAATTGCTGAATCCGTTGGGAGCAATATGCTTGTTATGTACGATGATAGGATGGCGTGTCATTATTTGGTTTCCAGGCCCCGAGACAACAGCAATTATGACCATGACATTTTCTAATTTCATTTTCTACCAGCTTGCCAACATGAGAGTGACGATGCCTAACAAGCACTACTTCAGCGTGGACTTAAGCAAGTTCAAGGAGGTGGGCAGCAGGGAGAACAATGAGGTGTTCCTTCCCGTAGACAAACCTTCCGGCAACATCATGGCTGTACTGGGACGGAAGACCCACTCCAAGCTCTAGTTTACCACAAGTTTCCCTCATCAGTAAACTGAAACAAACGAAGAACCCTAGTTATTGCTCTTGGTATAAATAGGGTGACCTAGCTAAGTTATGATTTACACACAGAAAGCCATTTTAGGTTAACAACAAAATTATTAAAACTTTGTATGATCTTCACACAGTACTTAATAATAATAATAATAATAATAATAATAATAATAATAATAATATAATAGTAATAATAATAATAACAATGATAATAATAATAATCATAAAAGCACTATATAATTGATCCAAAAATTATTGAGAAGAGTGATCAGAACAAAGAATATTTAGTGTTTTACTGTAACAAATGACGGATTATATTAGAATAGTAAATTGTAAAGAGATGAAATATGATTTGATATTTAAGCTTTATTCATTTAAAAAACTTATAAAAAAACTTACTTTTATCATTATCACTCCCTGGTATTCTTTTATCTATTACTGAGCTTTATAAACCATAATGAATAATTTCCATGTTTCCACATCATAAATAAAACCGACATTCGATGATAATTCTGTTATTATTACATATCCAATATTAACTATGTAGACTATACAGTTTAAGAACATGAGAACATAAGAAAGGAGGAACACTGCAGCAGGCCTGTTGGCCCATACTAGGCAGGTCCTTCACATTCCATCCCACTAACAGAATATTTGTTCAACCTAATTTTCAATGCTACCCAAGAAATAAGCTTTGATAATTTTATTTACTCATGTGCAATTCCCACTCAAATCCAACCCCTCTCACTCATGAATTTATCCACCCTAAATTTAAAACTACCCAAGGTCCTTGCTTCAATAACCCTACTAGGCAGACTGTTCCACTCATCAACTACCCTATTTCCAAACCAATACTTTCCTACATCCTTTCTAAATCTAAACTTATCTAACTTGAATCCATTATTGCGGGTTCTCTCTTGGAGAGATACCCTCAAGACCTTATTTATATCCCCTTTGTTAATACCCATTTTCCACTTGTATACCTCGATCATGTCTCCCCTCATTCTACGTCTTACAAGTGGAAAAATAAACACATAAGCAGTATAATGTGATCCTTTATTGACAACGTTTCGCCCACGCAGTGGGCTTTATCGAGTCACAGACAGATCTACCTGTCTGTGACTCGATAAATCCACTGCGTGGGCAACGTTGTCAATAAGGATACATATACTGCTTATGTGTTTATTTTTCCATTGTGTCGGTATTTTATACCATTTATTTCCAACGTCTTACAAGTGAATGTAATTTAAGGGTCTTCAATCTTTCTTCGTAAGGAAGATTTCTAATGCTATGTATTAATTTAGTCATTCTACACTGAATGTTTTCTAACGAATTTATGTCCATTCTGTAATATGGAGACCAGAACTGAGCTGCGTAATCTAGGTGAGGCCTTACTAATGATGTATAAAGCTGTAATATAACCTCTGGACTTCTGTTGCTAACACTTCTTGATATAAATCCCAGTAATCTATTTGCCTTATTACGTACGCTTAGGCATTGCTGTCTTGGTTTAAGGTTGCTGCTTACCATCACCCCAAGTCCTTCTCAAATCTGTATGGCTAAGTTCTACGTTATTTAACTTATAAGTGCTTGGGTTATGGACACTCCCGAGCTTCAGAACCTTGCATTTATCTACAATGAACTGCATCTGCCACTTTTCTGACCACGAATTAAGTTTGTCTAAATCTTCCTGAAGTTCTATGACATCTATGTTTGAATCAATTATCCTACCTATCTTCGTGTCGTCGGCGAATTTACTCATATCACTAGTAATTCCCTCGTCAAGGTCATTGATATATATTATAAATAACAACGGGCCTAAGACTGATCCCTGTGGAACACCACTTGTTACAAGTCCCCATTCGGATTTAACCCCATTTATGCACACTCTCTGGTTCCTATTGGTGAGCCATGACTCGATCCATGACAGCACTTTTCCCCCAATGCCATGAGCTGTCACTTTCTTTAACAGTCTCTGGTGCGGTACTCTATCAAAAGCCTTACTAAAGTCTAAATAAACAATATCGAATTCTTTATCGTGATCAACAGCCTCAAAAGCTTTACTGAAGAAGGTTAATAAATTAGATAGGCAGGAACGGCCCCTCGTGAATCCATGCTGAGTATCATTAATCAAATTATGGTTATCTAGATGGCTTCTAATAATATCAGCTATAATTGACTCTAGTAATTTGCCTACAATTGAGGTCAGGCTTATTGGGCGGTAATTTGACGGTAGTGACTTGTCCCCTGCTTTAAAAACAGGAATTACATTAGCCATCTTCCACATATCAGACACTGCACCTGTTTGAAGAGATAAATTAAAAATGTTAGATAATGGTTCACAAGAGTTCCATTTTGCATTCCTTAAGAACCCTTGCAAAAAGCTCATCAGGACCCGGCGATTTATTTTGTTTCAGTCGGTCTAGTTGTTTCATAACCATTTCGCTAGTGACTGTGATATTACATAATTTATTCTTCTGGGCCTCTGTAAAAATTAATTACTGGGATATTATTAATGTCTTCCTGTGTGAAAACCGAGAGAAAATAATTATTAAAAATAGAGCACATATCATTCTCCTTGTCAGTAAGATGCCCAGAGTTATTTTTAAGGGGACCTATCTTATCCCTAACTTTTGTTCTATAAACCTGGTAAAAACTTTTTTGGTTAGTTTTTGAATCCCTAGCAACTTTAATTTCATAGTCCCGTTTAGCTTTTCTTATCCCCTTTTTAACGTCCCTCTTAATGTCAGTATACTGATTTATAAGATGACCCTCACCTCTTTTTATGCGCCTATAAATTCCTTTCTTCTGCCCTAAAAGATACTTGAGCCTATTATTCATCCATTTTGGGTCATTTCTACTTGATCTAATTTCTTTATACGGGATAAATGTTCTTTGGGCAGCCAGTATAGTGTTAAGAAAACTGTCATATTGATATCTCTCTTCGTCACCCCAATCCACAGTTGATAAGTGTTCTCTAAGTCCATTATAATCTGCTAAGCGAAAATCTGGGACCGTTACTGAATTATCCCTACTATAATACATCCATTCAATGCTAAAGGACTTGTGGTCGCTTGAGCCGAGTTCCTCTGTAATTTCTAAATTATTAACAAGGGTTTCCTTGCTTGCCAGAACCAAGTCAAGTAGGTTATTTCCCCTTGTAGGTTCTGTCACAAACTGCTTCAAAAAGCAATCCTGAACTACTTCTAAAAAGTCGTTAGATTCTAAATTCCCTGCAAAATGATAGCTATAGGAATGCAGTTATAAGCCTGAGTAGATCTATAACCCACTATGATAACATGAATGTAGATAAGTATGTTTATGGAGCAACTTGCAATGTGAACAGACTGACTGATGTTGTAGTGGCCAGGCTTCGGCTTGGCTACAAGTACTTCTGGCAGTTTGGGAGATACACAGATGATGATCAAACTAAATGCAAATTATGTGATCAGGCATATGGTCACTATCTTGAACACTGTGTGCTGAATTGTCCACTTATTGAGGAATATAGAGATAGACAGTATAATAACCTCTGTGACATGTCAAGATATCATATTAGTGAAGGTAGGATACCACATACCTAAATTTGCTTGTAACAGATAAGTGAACTGTAGATATAAATCCAAATCTAATTTCCATGAACGTGCCTATCTGTGCTCATGATAATGCAAGCACAGATGGGCATGTTTGTGGAGCAACTTGCAATGTGAACAGACTGACTGACGTTGTAGTGGCCAGGCTTAGGCTTGGCTACAGGTACTTCTGACAGTTTGGGAGACACAGATGATGATCAAACTAAATGCAAATTATGTGATCAGGCATATGGTCACTGTCTTGAACACTATGTGCTTAATTGTGTACTTATTGAGGAATATAGAGATAGACAATATAATAACCTATGTGACATGTCAAGATATCTTATTCATGAAATAAGATACCATTTGTACTAAGCAAATTTCCTAAATTTGCTTAGTACAATTGTTAACCCCTTTGGGGCCTAGTGCCTAGGCCTTTTGTGTATCCATATGCTCTTGCGCTACCGTCCACAGGATGGATATGGGGTGCACAATAAACTAGCCACTTCTGTGGCAAAATCAAGAAATTCCAATTAATCTGACTAAAGTTAAAGTCCCCTAGAATTACTACGTTATCGTGCCTTGTGGCCTTAATAATTTCCTCCCAAAGTAGTCTCCCTTGTTCCGTATCTAAGTTTGGAGGACGGTAAATCACGCCTAAAATCAATTTTTCACACCCCTCTGAAAATTCTATCCAGATAGACTCTGTATGTGTTATTTCAGACTTTATACCCGTTTTATGCAACAATTTAAATGATCACGGACATAGAGTGCAACCCCACCCCCCTTCCCGATACTTCTGTCTACTTGGAACAATTTAAAACCCTGAATGTGACATTCGGCAGGCATGTCCCGATTTTTCATATTAAACTATGTCTCAGTTATTGCAAAAACATCAATATTATCCGTACTTGCAACTAATCTCAACTCGTCCATCTTATTCCTAGCACTACGACTATTGGTGTAATCTACATTTAAAGACCCTCCTTTCTCTTTACCCTTCCTGCTCATTTCTGTTTTTCCACTATACCTATTACTGTCCTTGTCACCTAGTGCCACTGGCTTTCCAATACCCACCTTATTATGTCTATTACCATACCACTAACTTTTTCTAGTTTAAGCCCTAACAGCTCCCTCCACTGCAGTTGCCAGTGCCCCCACCCCAGACCTAGATAAGTGAACCCCATCCCTGGCATACATGTCATTTCTGCCATAGAAGAGGTCCCAGTTGTCAATGAATGTTACTGCATTTTCCTTAGAGTATTTGTCCAGCCAGCAATTGACACCAATTGCCCTGGACAACCATTCATTTCAAACTCCTCTCCTTGGCAAAATACCACATATGACAGGGTTCCCACCCTTCTTCCTAATTCTGTCTATTGCTGACCTATAGCTGCTAATCAGCTCCTCACTCCTACGTCTGCCAACATCGTTGCCTCCAGCACTGAGACAGATAATAGGATGCTCCCATTACCTCTCATGATGTCGTCCAGACGGCTAACAATATCCTTCATCCCAGCCCCAGGATAACACACCCTCTGCCTCCTATTCATATCCATAAGACAAAATTCCCTATCCATAAACTTAATCTGACTGTCCCCAACTAAAACAATGTTCTTACCTCGACTGGCGGTGTGCATGACGTTCTCGACGGTCTTTGTAGAGATGGTCTTCGCTGGGATGTCTTCACATTCGTCTGATAACAAGGAAAAAGAGTTGCTGGTTTTCACAGCAGTCTCCTGGACCTTCTTCAACTTCAGCTTCGTCCCTTCAGATCCGACTAGCATCAATTCGTTGGTCTGATCATCGGCGACATTGTTCCGGGGATAATCCTTGCATATACCCTTCAATCGTTGAATTTCTCTTCTAGCTTCCGTTAATTCCGCCTTAAGTTGGAGATATAGCTGCTCGTAGTCGAGGGAAGCCATCATCCAATCTCAGGTAGCTAAGAACGGAAGCACACTGCGGGGAATTGACAAGGTAGACAGTGACAGGATGTTCCAGAGAGGGAACACAGAAACAAGGTGACACAACTGGAAGCTGAAGACTCAGATGAGTCAAAGGGATGTTAGGAAGCATTTCTTCAGCCACAGAGTAGTCAGGAAGTGGAATAGTCTAGAGAAAGATATAGTGGAGGCAGGAACCATACATAGTTTTAAGACAAGGTATGATAAAGCTCATGGAGCAGGGAGAGCAGAGACCCAGTAGCAGACAGCGAAGAGGCGGGGCCAGGAGCTGAGTCTCGACCCCTGCAACCACAATTAGGTGAGTACAGTAGAAAAGTCTTCACCTAGCAAAGATGGTTCAGTCCACAGAGAGTACACAAGACACGTCTTCATATCTTTTATAAATAAACGTCATTTATTTTGTCGCTTACAACATATATGAAGTGGTATAAAGCCCCGGTTATAATGTGTTTCCTTAAGTGACACATTACTACTACACGAGGCAGTGTCGAAGACTTTCTTGGTCCCTGCGCAATTAACATACGCAGCAGGCCTAGTAACTATAATATCAAAACCTTCAGTAGGTAGAGGAGCTGCAGCTCAACTCTCTCAAAAACCTATGTGCAATAAACTATTTCTTCCAAGTGGTTTAGAAGCTGTAATTAAATAATTTCAATTAGCACATTGAAGTATAGTACCCTTAGCTTAATAGTATCCCTTTAAAAGGCACACGAAATGTATATCAATAACCGCACGAGGCAAAGTAACTGTACATCAGCACCCTCACAAGACTCAGGAGCTAGAGTTGAACTCAGCCAAATAATAAATATGAGACAAATCACTGGGAACCTAGCTAAAGCTCTCGCTTCACACACGGAGGGCCGGGGTTCGATTCCCGGCACTGTGGAAACATTTCGACGCGTTTCCTTACACCTGTTGTCCTGTTCACCTAGTAGAAAATAGGTACCTGGGTGTTAGTCGACTGGTGTGGGTCGCATCCTGGGGGACAAGATTGAGGACCCCAATGGAAATAAGACAGTCCTCGATGACGCACTGCCTTTCTTGGGTTATCCTGGGTGGCTAACCCTCCGGGGTTAAAAGTCCGAACCAAATCTTATCTTATCCGCATATTTTTACATAAACTAGCCTTTCGAGATCGGTTAGGAAGGTTTTGAGAGAAAGGGATTTGGTCTTTCTGTTATATCACGGACACGAATATACTAATATTAGTTAAACTCATATGTATCAGTTAGTCTTGTTATGCCAGTGAATCCTGAACCTGGACTAAAAGGTAAAATCTTAATGTTACAAGGCAAATGGTAATAAAACGCAGTATATGCCACGTTAGGTAATAGTATATGAAATGTACATTTATAGTTAAGTGAATCACAAAAATAATGTACAAGTTTAGAAATTTACCTGTGAAAGAAAGACAGTCTACTTTGACCTGTCCTTCCTAGAAAATGTCTGGAAGGGCTACTAACTTGGTAAATACAGAATGCCTCTAATCATTAAAATGTCCTCGTAATTATTTTATAAAATGTACAATACACTCACTTATTTACTACGCTATATGAGGGAGTGAAACTAAGGGAGTGGCAGGGAAGGGAAGGTTGGGTTAAGAAAATTAAAGTATATCCCGGTTAGAAAAAAAAGGTACTCCAATCTTTGGTGTTACTAAATTCACACGTGGAAGTTACTTTTCACACCTGTGTTTACTGGGTGTTAAAAATGAGTCATTCAGTGTGTTATTCCTGGTGTAAATTAATACCTTAATCCTTATCACCCTTTTGTTTGCATTTATCACAATATTGACAATTTTTCATTTGTCAGACATTTTTTTGGAGGGTGGCAATATAATTTAAAATTGGTAACTAAGCTCTGTCGCACCTCCTTTCAAGAATATATATTTTCCCCAGTCTAACTGCAATAATGGATTCAAATTAGATAAGTTTAGATTTAGAAAGGATATAGGAAAGTATTGGTTTGGAAATAGGGTAGTTGATGAGTGGAACAGTCTGCCTAGTAGGGTTATTGAAGCAAGTACCTTGGGTAGTTTCAAATTTAGGTTGGATAAATTCATGAGTGAGAGGGGTTGGATTTGAGTGGGAATTGCACATGAGTAAATAGAATTATCAAAGCTTATTTCTTGGGTAGCATTGAAGATTAGGTTGAACAAATATTCTGTTAGTGGGATGGAATGTGAAGGACCTGCCTAGTATGGGCCAACAGGCCTGCTGCAGTGTTCCTCCTTTCTTATGTTCAGTTATTACAAATATCAAAGAGGAATGCGAGAACTGAAAGTTTCAGTCTAATGTCAACCATGAATTGACTAGCGTGTAACACACCTTTAATGTAATTATAGTTTAGCTTCCATTACTTGCACCATTTAGCTTTGTCAATTACTGTGTATAATTATTTGGTTTTACCATTGTACATAAACAAATTATAAACCTAAAATCACATCACATATTCCTCTCTTAAATTTATTTATTATATAACACTAGTAGCAAAACAATTCTTTTTGACCAAACATCCACGAGTTTTCAAGAAATCTTAGCCTCTTTTTTGACTTTTCATCAAGGCTCTTTCAAGGGTTTGCAAGTATAATACGTAATTTAAATTTCTTAAATTTCATAATTCCTGAACTTTTTCATAACATCCGAAGAATCTCGTTCCCATCCTTCAGTGGGTCTGGAAACTGTGATAGATTCTTGTCTCCTGCTATATAGCAAACCCTGCTCAGAGCTGCGTCTAGTTCCTGCTTTGGGTTGAGGTGCTTGGGAGGCACCAGCCTCCAGCATTCTATCTTTTGTATTAGGAGTTGCCCAGTGAAGAGTCTGTTGAGACATACAAAATGTTAATCATTGCAGCAAAAAGAAAAAAAAAGACGATAAATTTATTTATAAACTAAATAAGCAAATTCCTAACACTCGGTTAAATACAAATGTATCGCCCTCTAGGGGCTTTTCATTCAGAGGTATTGTTATATCTAGTTCTTGAAGTAACATTCCTTTATTTTTGTAACACTAACTACTACCCTATAATGAAAAAGTTTTAAACACAAGAACAAATATCAACATATATTGAAACTCAACATTATTTATAAACGTTAATATATATATATATATATATATATATATATATATATATATATATATATATATATATATATAAGTTAGTATATATATGGGGAAGTGGAACAGAATTCTTCGTCCGTAAGTCATGCGTGTCGTAAGAGGCGACTAAAATGCCGGGAGCAAGGGGCTAGTAACCCCTTCTCCTGTATATATTACTAAATGTAAAATGAGAAACTTTCGTTTTTCCTTTTGGGCACCCCGCTTCGGTGGGAAACGGCCGACGTGTTGAAAGAAGAAAAAAAAATATATATTCAACAAGTCTCCCACCGAGGCAGGGTGACTCAAAAAGAAAGAAAATTCCCAAAAAGAAAATACTTCCATCATCATTCAACACTTTCACTTCACTCATACATAATCACTGTCTTTGCAGAGACGCTCAGATATGACAATTCAGAAGTCCCTCTAAACTGTCAATATCCCAGACCCCTCCTTTAAAGTGCAGGCATTGTACTTCCCATTTCCAGGATTCAAGTCCGGCTAAATCTATAATAACCGGTTTCAATGAATCCCTTCACTAAATACAATAATATTATTTGCGACCACTGTCAGCCTCAGAGAAAAATCTTCAGACTCAGAGATTCGACCTCTTGACGAAAAGAATTTCAGTGGTGTCTTATAACTTAACAATTAACAATTCGCAAACAGGCGAAATTATTTACAAACATTGTCTCTACGTCAACAGCAGGACTCGAACCTGCAAACTCTGTATCAGAGTAACCAGTATTTTACCACGGAGCTAGACCCCCATCTGGGCTCTAGCTCGGTGGTAAAGTACTGGTTACTCTGATACAGAGTTTGCAGGGAAAGGGGGGTGTAAATCTTACGCTCAAGTACTTTCACAATTCTCAGTGCGTCATCAGGAGCTGTGCAATGTTGCAAGGGTAGCAACAGGAGAAATGTGGGGAAGTTTTCAGAGTATGGTAGCGTGGGTGGGACCCGCCAGTATCTCTGATTCAGAGATAATGGCGGGTGCCACCCACGTTACTCTAAAATGACAGTGGACATCATAAAATGATTCTTAATGACTATAAAGTTTGAAGCTAATCTGTTGATGTATTTAAACTTTATCTTCTGGAGTAGAAGCTGCGGAACAATGTGAAAATAAAACAATGTGAAGCCTAATAATATATTTATTAAGGAAAATCACGTACACAAAAGACTTAGACGAGAGACAAATTTTTGGTACCAAAGTGTATGTGTATGTGTGTGTAATCACCTATATGTGGTTCCTAGCTCCTGGTCCCGCCTCTTCGCTTGTCACTACTAGGTCCACTCTCTCTCCCGTCTTCAAGAGCCTTGTCGCACCTCTTCTTAAAGCTATGTATGGATCCAGACTCTACCAGATTATTCCACTTCCTGATAACTCTAAAGATGAAGGAATACTTCCTAACATCCCTATGACTCATCCGAGTTTTAAACTTCCAGCTGTCTCCTATTCTTTCCTATTTCCCATCTCTGAAACATTCTGCCCCTGTTCATCTTGTCAGTTCCTCTCAATATTTTGTACGTCGCTATCATATCCCCCTTAGTGATCCAGTGTCATTAGGTTGAGTTCCCTTAACCTCTCCTCATAGGATAGTGTATTGTGTGTGTGTGTGTGTGTGTGTTAGTTAGTTACCATTTTGTCCTAGGCACATGTCGATTAGACACTAGGCCTGTTGTATATATGTGTGTGTGTGTGTGTGTAACGAAACACTTCGAAATGTTTCGGCCCCGCCGGGAATTGAACCCGGGCCCTCCGTGCGTGAAGCAAGAGTGCTAGCCACCATGCCATCGGGGCGTGTGTGTGTGTGTGTGTGCGTGCGTGCGTGCGTACTCATCTGTATGTTGTTGCAGGATCAAGTCTTACCTAGCATATGAACTTTCCACTTGCCAAATTCACTCCCTCCTAGCTTCGTACCTGCTCTTAAAGCTATGTATGGAGCTGCCTCCAGCCCTTCTTCACCGAAATCATTCTACTTTTTGACCTCCCTCAGACTGAAAAAATATCACCTGACATTTATGTGGCTCATTTGTGTATTTACTTCCAGCTGTGTCCCCGAGTTTCTGTTTTTCGCCTCTCAGACAACCTGTCCCTGTTTACCCTTGGGTCTTCTATCCTTCAATGTTAGATTCAATTCCACTATGCCCTTTAACTCAGAAACAAGCCTTTTTGCTTACTTCTGTACTTTCTCAAAACGTTCAAGTATGGGTTCTATACTGGTGCTGCTTACTCACCTGTACGTGGTTGCAAGGGTCGATTCTCAGCTCCTGGTTCCGATATGTGTCTGTGTGTACACTCACCTATATACACCCATATGTAATAGCAGGTGTCGAATTTTATCTCCTGGCCCTGCCTCTCAACTTGCCTCTTGCCAGATTCACTCTTCTAACCTCGTTAGCCTTATCGTACATATTCTTAAAAGTATGCATGGAGTTTACCTCCACCACTTCGTCGAGGTCATTCTACTTCTCAACCTCCCTGAGATTGAAGAAATACTTTCTGACATCAATGTGTCTCATGTGTCTTTAATTCCAGTTGTGCCCCCAGTAACCATTTCCCGCCTCTCAGTCTGTCCCTCTCTGCCATATCAATTCTTCAGAGTATTTTCTATGTTATTATCATGTCTCCCGTGGTTTTTGTCCTCTAGGGTCGCTAGATTTAGTTTCTTTAACCTCCCTTCGTGGCTCATACCACTTAGTTCTGGAATTAGTCTCGTTGCATACTTCTACACTTCCTCTAGTTTCTTAAAACCTTTCCCAGGTGCGCGTTCCATAATGGAACTTGCAATCAACCAAAAGAGAATTGAGAATAGAGAAATAAACTTTCAAAATGGTAAATGTAATTTTACTATTTAAAAAATAAACTGATTCATAAAGAGAATGAGCTATAAAACTTCAGAACTTACTGTGTTCATATGTTGCTTCGTGCCACACCATTGTTCGTAACTGATTGCTATGCCACTCTTTAACCACCGATCATACTGCGTTCTTTTTTCTGGATCACTAAG